>VXBJ01002368.1:263583-306832 GCA_013400055.1 Nycticryphes semicollaris
CATTGAGGTGCTGGAGCAGGTCGGCAACGAAGCTGGTGAGGTGTCTTGATATGGCCCTTATGAGGAGAGGCTGAGGGAGCTGGGGTGGTTCATCCTAGAGAAAAGAAGGCTGAAGGGAGACCTTATCACTCTCTACAACTACCTGAAAGGAGGTTGTGGAGAGGCAGGGGTTGGTCTCTTCTCCCAAGTCACAGGTAATAGGACAAGAGGAAATGGCCCCAAGTTGCACCAAGGGAGGTTCAAATTGGATATCAGGAAAATTTTTTACACTGAAAAGGTTATGAAGCATTGGAATGGGCTGCCCAGGGAGGTGGTTGAGGCACCATTCCTAGAGGTATTCAAAAGAAGGGTTGACATAATGCTTAGTGACATGATTTAGAGATGAACTGCTGTTTTTTATCAAAGTTAAGTTGATGGTTGGACTGGTTGATCTTAAAGGTCCCTTCCAACCTAAACAATTCTATGATTCTAATATTTTAATACATCTTAATGAAGATTCCTTATAATAATTTTTTGTGCAAAATGGGATTAGCATACCCCAAAATCTGCTAAACTCTCATATGTTTCATTCTGTGTAGGATAAATCAGAAATAGAGAGGTCAACAACTAGCACCTACTCTGTCCGGTATTTCTTATGATGATGTAATGCTTTGCTCTCCCTGCATGCTCTGTCAACCTCTATTTCCTCAGCCTCCCTGAACTGAAAGTCTCTAAAGCACCCATGTACTGACATTCAACTTATTTTCTATCTGGGTAACTCAAGAGCATGGTGAGTGTTAGAACTCAATACAGAAATCCCAGAGGATGCTGGTTGTCTTGTACAGAGCTGGGGACATCATTAGGATAAGGAATATCTTTCAAGAAGCTGCACCTCTATCAGGTTCAAAATAGCTACTCAAAACCGAGGCTATTTAAATAGCAAGTCACTTTTTACATTATATATGTCAGAGTCAACCTTTTGCTTTATTTGCAGAGACCATGGTCTATAGTTTAGCCTAAGCAATACATGAAAAATAATATCACAAGATAGAGTGGGTCTACATCCAAGGCCTCTCAGCAGAAATACCAAGAGCTCTGAGCTTTTTCAAAATCACCTGCAACAGGTCATACACAAGACAAACATCTTCTGCTTTTAATCTCCCTGAAAAGCGTTTGTCAGACAGATAAAGGGCACATTTTCATCTTAGCTGCATCCTTACAACATCACTATACCTAGCAAGCTTGCATGAGTGCAATTAACAGAAGAATTTGGTCCATTGCCTTCTGCCAATTTTGATGATGATCTTTGATCTGTAACAATCCTAATAAAACTCTGATGAATTGTGTAAGGATATTCCTGAGAACAAAACAGTAAAATATAGCTCAACATACTTTATCGTATGTTATAAAACGAATGAGAAAGAATTTCCTAAACTACTGCAGCTCATCATAATCTTATCTGTTTAGAGAGACAGCTGGCGCTGCTTTCCTTTAGCAGCAGTAACAAAAAGCAGTGAGGAGCATAAAGATAAATTCTTCACTGACTGATTTGCTTTATAAATCTGTATTAAACTTAAAATTTTGAAACCTGGTTGTCTGAAATCAAGGGTCCACATCAATATTTAAGCCCCTCTGAAGACCTGTTTTTTAATTGATACTGAGCACCCGCAGCTTCCATTGGTTTCTCTGAGCAAAAGTTAAGCATTTACCACTGATTTTGGTACATGTTAATGTACCAAATTCACATGTTAAACATATCTGAAAATCAGGCCATTTATACTTAGAAACATACACTTTTTCCCTGAGATAACAAAACCATAATTCATAGGTATATAGTACCGTTTCTGTGATATTGCTAATGGTCTGCAGAGCATGAATCATGCTGTTGTAAGTTCCCCATTATGGAGAGGGACCTATAGGGGACCTATAGTCATAGCATGCAATTAGTCCTATAATCATTTCTCAAGGAAAAACCTGGTTGTTGTTTTTTTTGTTTTTTTTTTCCTGGGCTTAATTCCAAGGTAAGTCAGATAAGGAAGACATCGTTATCCTTTTGCTATGACAGCTAAAGTATTTTGGAGGGCTGTTTGTTTTTGTTTTTTTTTTTTTTCTTTTTAATGGAACTTAAATGTATCAGCAACCAAGATGGAGAAGATGTAAAAATGAACACAGCATTTTTTAAAACTTGGAATAAATGTGTGATATCCGGATAAAGAACTCCAAGAGTTCTTGTTTTGGGTAAGAATTGCCTGTTCCAGTAGTTGTTCAGAAATTTATCGTCACTTATTACCACTGAAACACTATGGCTTTCTTAAGTCCCCACTTTTTTTTGTTCTGTACCAAATTTCTCCTGCAGCTGACTGTACATTTCCAACACAGAACTGTGCTGATGCTTCCTGGATCTTGTATTTGCAGCAGCCAGAGGGGCAGTTTTTTACCTTTGCCAAAACATTCTCTCTGACCTCAAGCAAGAGACAGCATCATTGCTGGTTGTGTTCAGCTGTTCCCAGTTCCTTCTACAACTGTGTCCCCTTCCTTCTGCTATAGTTGGCAAAGCTACAGTGTGTAACCTTAAGATAGAGGAAACAGTATTTTTTTTCTTAGGAGGTGCTAGCATATTCATTTTTAAAACTCACATTTTCTCTCTCTTGAAAAGAAGATGACGGGGCAGCATTCTCCTCAAAGCATTTTCCTGACCCATGGTTCTTTTTATACCTTCTATAGGGCTAATTGTCTCTGTCTCAGAAGGCTTTCAAGGTGTCAGTACTGAAATTTTTATCTTTCTGCCCATAAGCTTTAGAACTGGTGATCCTAATAAATCATCTTGAATTGTGCTACAGTACTTTTGCAATGCTATATATAGTTCTTTTGAAACTTTCAGGACATTTTTTAAGTCAAGTTCATTGTACTGAATTGTTTAAGAACCTGTGTAGCTTTTCACACTGTACCCTTGAAACACTGATTCCAAATAATATTTAAAAATAATCTCCCAAATTAGTTACCTAGCTTTTACAAATTCACCTGGGATTTCTTACCAAGCACAAGGCAATGTACAGTGTTCAAACATTTAGTTTTCAATGCACTGGAAAACAATTCTATAAGACATTGCAGATAAACTGCAACAGTCTTTAACTAAGAACAAGCATCATTCTTGCATTATTTCATTCATTGTTATCTTTTTTGTTATTTTACGTATTTATAAAACCACTTTCCACCTAATTAGAATCATTTATATATTGCAAGAGTAACCTATTTACCTCAGATGAAAATAGGAGTTATGTTTATATTTTTTGACGACATACTTAACACATTCCACAGAATCCTCTCCTAAATTTACCCATGTAGTCCAAAAAAGTTGTTAAGTTTCAAAATTTTTGCAGCTTTTCTGCTGCTCATTCATCTGGAGCAACACTCAAACTTTTACACAATGAGCTGATTTTTCATCTCCAGCTTAAGACTTTCAAAATAATTTCTAAGAATTCATGTAACATATCTTATTTTCTTCAAATCCATTTTTTTTCACAGCTCTGGAATTTTACTATTAACAGGTATCTTTAAAATTCTGTGTCTACTGCAAGAAACATCATGTCTAGTCTGCATTTCTTATTTAATGAAGCAACCATTTCTTGAAGCCGAGAACGACAACAGTTAAAAGGAAGAACTGCACCACTGGCTATTCTCAGAGTCAAAGCTTTTATCTGAAAGGAAGGACACTTCTACCTTCCTGAAAGGATGGGTGGGGCCTGTGTACTGGGTCTGGGCAGACAGGGCAGGCTGTCCCCAGGAAGCCAAATGGGGGGTCTGTGGCTCCTGAGGACTCCTCAATCCCATTCAGAGGTGTTGGATCACACCAGACATTCCTGTCAGATGTCTCTGACCAATCACATTGCTCAGAAACATGCAGAAGGAAGAACTGGAAAGCCTCAACAGGCTTTAGTGTGAGGAGCTAGCCCTAACCTCATAGCACAATAGGCAGGAGATGCCTCCAGAGGGGATGCCTGCTGTCACAGAAGAACCTGCCAGGCATTTCTGAATGAGCCTCTGAATTATAGATAGCACCTTTTATGGTTCTTAATTGTCAAGAAAGCAAAGAATTGCCTTTTCATGGTGCAGTGACGTTTTGAAAGAAGCAAATGCATCAAGCACCTCATTCCAACATCTCAGCCAAGGGGATGGCACTGCATGTGTAAGAATTAGTGCTCTCCTGGCCTGCTGAGTGTTCTAACTCATTTTCATTCCCAGTCTTGTATAAACATTCTGTTCTCTCTAGCTATTGCAAGCATGTTGTGACACTCACTCATTTTTGTGTTTTCTGCCAGGCCTTGAAATTTGCTGATGTCATGATCAGGTGTGATCAGAAGATGTTTGCATATGACTCAGTGCAACAGGCTGACTTTCCCATCAATCTTCTTCCTTCATGTTCTTCTATATTTAGGACGTCCTTAAGTAATAGTGAGGCCCACAGTCATTTAAACAATGAAACCTAGTCTTAGAAAAAAGCTCTCGTACTACATAGTTTTTAATTTGATAATACTTTTTGTAAATTATATTCACTTTCAAATAAAATACTGAAAGGATGAAGACTAACATTTGATGTACTATTAGTATATACATTTGTGCTTAAAGAAAGAAAAATTAGGTAGCAGCATTAATGCAGAGAAAACATGCCAGGTTTAATCTTGATCTTCTACTGGCATGAAAGAGAAGCTTATGTAACTGTGTTAAAACTGAAAGCTTCAGCTGCTACACCTCTATCTCACAGAAATTCTAACACTTCACATCATCCCTGAAAATACTCTACATGACAAAGATGGGTCTTTTGATGTAGCCATCTAGTTATCTGCAAGAGGGCAAAGCAATTATGAAAGGCTGCAGTTTCGTTTGGCAGATATTGTCACTCCTTTTAAAACTTGTACAGGAATGCATGAAGCATCAGACACTAGCAAACAAACATAGTACAAACACTTACCTTGTCATTCTGGAAAACCATTGACACGGTGAAGGGCTTTCCCACTGCCTGCTTTTAGGCACTTGCTTACCATTTCCAACCGAGCCTGGTTTTTCTAAGCTCCTTCCATGCACAACGGGGAGATAAAGGTATTTCCATGGTAAATCTTGCCCAGTTTCACTCCAGAGCCCTAGTCAGAGGGAATAACACCCGTATTGCTGGCTGCCACAGGCTCTGCTTTTGTACATGCCAAGTAGATCCCATGCTGAAGAAACAAGCTATGGCATGATACTCTGAGACAGCACTAAGCCCGAATGCAACCTCAGACCACTCAAAATTACTTTTGCTTTAAACCACCCTCTAAATTATCCTCTCTCTCTCTAAAGGGAATTTATATCTAGACTAAGGGAGACTACTTCCTAAGCTAGGCTGAGTACCTAAAGATTTAGTACCCAAAGTCAGAAAGCAAGAACTATCCATGAGTTTCAAGAGAGATTTTCACAAAGCCCATTCAGAAATTACAGAAAGTATCAAATTAATTTGAAGCTTCACTTGACAAAATTATTCTTTACTTATTATTACTTCTTACTCCCATGGATGCATGAAAAAAGGAATACATTTTGAAGCAAATTTCTGCTGTTCACTTTAAGGGTATGTTGTCAAGCTAATCATTACATGAGTTCCAGCAATACTGCCTGCACTGTACAATTCAGATTTCATCAACTGTTAACTCTATAAAATCAAAAGGGATAAAGTTCAAGATAATCACTGATAAATGGGTATTGCTTCATGAAACAAAATAGTCCTACAGCTACTGTTCGTTGGAATTTAGAGAATTTAGAGGTCAGAACTGCCCAAGGTTTACATTCTCAGAAACATTACAGACATTGCCTTTGATTCAAATTAAATACTTAAGGACTGTATCACGTTGTACCATTCACAGTGGTGAGCAGTTAAAAAGCCTAAGAATCTTAATTTAGCCCCACTGCACATCAGGTAGTTACGAATACAGCACCCCAGTGCCCTAAACTCATCAAAAAGTGCTTTAAATGAGCTACTTAAAAAGAACAGTCTTACCTCATTTGTTGGCTTTCATCCCCATGAGAGCTGGAACTTGATGCATCAGCCCTGTGATGAAAACTAATGTTTTGTTGTGTTAATTAGTTTAGACCCAGCTGACACCTGGGTCAGCCTGGAGCAGAACAATGGAAGAAGAGAGAGACTCTGGGTTCATGGTGCCGGGCATTCAGCTAGTTGCCAGTACTTTGGTATACATCAAAAGGTACTAACAGGTAGTCCTAGGGAAATCATGCTTCTGCCTATTGACCACAACACTAAACTGAGAAGTTGCTAGGCCTAGAAGAAAATTTCAAAGCTTCTTAGAAACAAAAAGTCAGACTTTGGATTAGATTTGGGATTTTTCAGAAAGACATAGGGAGTGTCCAAAGCATCTGTGATTGATTTGCTGAGGAGTCAGGACTCCAAGCTTTCATTTGGACTGGGGTAAGCAACAAATTTAGTGTATGGCAGACACATCTCTTACTTTAGGACCTTAATATGTGAAATTCCTTCTTGTGACATTCCTGACTTCTATTTTGAATCCAGCTTCTCAGACAGTACTTTTAGGTGATAAGACAGACACATCTGTGTGCTTGAGCTCTGACTGTCCTTTCATCCCTGTAGTTCTTTGTCATCACAGTAAGAACATAAAACTGTAACTGATGCCTATCAGACACTCACTGGTAGCCAATTCAGAGGTCTGTGACAATGTACAAATTATAAATCTAGGTATAGTGACTATTAACTTTCCTTGATCATGAACATAAGCACTAGAATAGTATAACTGGCAATGGTATTTAAGTGTTTTTGTAATATGGTGGTAGCATAGCCAGACAGAATGCAACCATTTTACCTCAAGTGTGCAAGCAAGAAGACCACCTTAGGAACAAAGAGAGATGGATGTAATTGTATGTAGAGCTAATATGTGACAAAAAGCTGCTAGACAGACAAGATAAGCACAAGGGACAGCAAATAGACAGGACGTCCTCCCAAATACACAAGAAGGATGGCTGGCAAAATCAGAAACAAGATAAGCAGTATTGGGAGCAGAGAAGACCCTTTTCTTCTTCAATAGCAGAAAAACATGAGGCATAATCAAGGTAAATTGTAGAAGCCTTCAACCCTGACATCTTTCATGGGAAAGCTCTCAACCCTGACCACTTCAACCTTGGTGACAAAGGACCATCAGTGACTGTAGCCATCCACGATAATGGCACCAGCTCCTTGATAATGCCTACTAACAGCTAATTCAGGACAAGTGTTAAAGATTTACTGTTTGTATACAAATCCATGATTAATGTTGCATAGGATTTAGCCATTATCAAGAAGTATGCCTGGAAGTTAATTAATTAATTTGATAAAGTTAAATTTTGATATTTAAAGATGATCTGATTTTTCAGTCTTCTAAACACTACTTTCACAGCGATCTTTAATTCCTTAATGGATATATACGTACATTTGCAATGCTGTCTTTGCCTTTGGCTTTACCCTGTTCCATGAAGTAGGCAGAAGTGTTACCATTCAACTAAATGGAAGCAGATCCAGAGTGAGATTGCTCTCTAGTATGTCTAGTAATATTCCCTTTTTCTTCACTTTAGCCATCTTCTCTCTCTCTCACACACACATATGCCTCTTTTTTCTCGGTTTTGAAAAGGATATTTTTTTCCTCTCACTCAAGTAAAAAAAAAAATCTATATTTCTCTTTATTTTTTACTTTTTTGGTGAACATTTATTCTTCATGAAAGCCTGCAGAGTAGCCACTCATTTGCATGAGTACATTGATGTTTTTTCTTTTACCACAGAGCCCATGGAAACAGGTGGGTGGAGTGCAAACCTCAGCCGAGATGTCTAAATCAGCAGAGATGAATCACACTGTGAAAGTGGCAATTTCTCTTCATTAACTGGAAAGGGAGTCCAGGCACTTAACTTTGAGGTGATTCAAGTTAGCGAAACAAGTGCTGCCCAGAGCAAAGAACTGATGAACATTGCTTCATTATGCTGTCAGGAGTTCAAGGCCCCTCTTTAAGTGCAGGATGATGCAGGAACCGGAATGAGTTCCATAGGTTTATGATGGATCTCTTCATTTTTTCCCCAAGCTTCTTGCTTCCAGGAAATACTGGAGGCTTGAGCTTTGGAGTCCTCCTATGATTGGTGCTGGAAAATATGAGGCATTGAGAATGATAGATTGCATGACACTGAAGATAAAACAGCATGAAACAAAATGATTTCCTGTTGAGTAAAAAGGCACCAATATGTTTTATGCAACAAAAATTGACCAGGCCATATGATCTTTCCATCATTTCAACAGAAGTGCATCTAAATTGTTTTGAGACTACTCTGCTTTCATTACAAAAAAATTTGTCTATTGTAACAAAATTGCATGTCTTTGCAGCAGAAGGCTCTAAACTTCCTAGTAGGGTTGTGTATTGCCTCTCTAATTTTATTTTTGTAGCTCGCCACAAACCCACATTTCACCTGACTTGGGAAAATAAGAAATTTCAGTAAGATTCAATGCTTTTTTTCCTCTGAAGATGTAGAAACATATATCTAGCTCAGAAAAGCAGAACAGCATTGGTGTACCTGATAAACAGTAAGTAGCTGAACTAATTTCTCTTATTCTCCTTCAGCAGCATAATGACATAGCAAATGTGGTATATGGTTTCCACTGAAATGCTAAACCATCTCATACTTCATGACCCTCAACTCTGCATAAAGTATGCTCTATAAAACAAGCTTTTGCTGATACAAACATCTAGAAGTGTAATGAAATGAAATTCTATACTGTATGTTCAGTCCTCTCGTCAAGGAAAATGACAAATTATAATGCAGTAAGGGACAACACTGGAACAGCAGGATATTTATATACTATAACAGAAAAGCTACATGTACGCTTACCTCAGCAGAAAAGACAGGCTTTTTTAGGACTGACGAAAAGCCTCTAGAGCAGTAAGTATTGCCATAATGGACACACCCTGAAAAACGAGAAGTCAGATTTAGTGAGATTCGTCCTCACTGTATTTTTCCAGTGTCAATAATTTATATCTAAGCTAGTCATCCCAAGTGCCTAGTTAGCAGATATATTTTCAGGTATGGTATGTCCAATCTATACTTGACATCTTATTTAGGATGGGAGATGATTGTTCATCCCTTGTTTAGCCTTGAGATGCTTGTTCCTTCCTGTTGCTTATAAAGGAAGTTGACCTGAGAAACCCAGCCAGAGATGTCTCCATGGTACACACATATACCTGATCCTCTCATGATGAATTTTAATTACTCTGCATATGTTAATTTGTCATTCTTGCCCTCTCACGGATAGTATACTTGAAACTATGCAAAGCACAGAGAGAATGACAATTTGGCAAGATATTTTATCTTGGGTGATTGGTGACACTTTGCTAGTGACAAGAGTCTGTCTGCAGAATGGTTTGCAGGGTCACAGATCTCATGTTTATATATACTGCCCTCCAAGGACAGTGGAGGACCTGGAGCTCAGTGATGCTTACCTTATGTTCAGTAAAAGCAAAGTTCAGAATAACTATAAAACTATCCTGCCTTCTTTGGTGTTACCACAGTGCTAAAATTAGTGTTGAGTTTCAACTTATTAACAAACGTGTAAATATTTATATACACTTTATCAACATTTTTATCCCACCTGAAATTTTCTCTAAATGTCTTTTAGGTCACTTTTAAATACAATGTCGCATTTCAAGGGCTGCCTCATTTAGAAACACATTAGCAAACAATCCGGATGCTGTCTCTGTTCCAACTGGTACTAGGTGAAAAATGATCTATTAATACACAGTACATGAAGTTCAATTTAACTTTTAATTTGCCTTGTTCCTTAACAGGTAGGACGAGCACTCCGGAAGTGCCTGCTAATCAATGCATTTTATGCTTACCAGCAGAAACAAGAATGCATATGAATAAGAATCTTTTCATTTTCTAGAATCGCTGCCAACACCTTGGAGCTTCCAAGATTTGAGAGCTGGATCAAAGACCTGAATCCCATTGCATACCTCCATCCTAGTAGCCAGGAACTGCAGAAAACCAGGGGAGGCAAAAATTGCATTATATTGGATGAGAGTTGAAAATAAGTGGCATATTTCAAGGGCAAAAGTTGCTCTAAAAGGACTCTGTGAAGGGTCTGATGATCATATAAGGTCACTAAGTCAGAAGAACAACAGTGGAGGAGGTTTTTCTGGGAATGGAGTCCTTTTTTTACAGCAGGTACTCTATTGGGTGATTGTCCATAGAGCTTGCCCTTCGGGGAGTTGGCATCAAAGCCTGTGACAAGAAAGTAGGGCTTGCTGATACGAAATTTCCGTCACACAAGACAGAACAGAGATAGAGGAAAGACTTCCTCAGCAGTCATTATCTCTTCCCTTTTGCACACTTCAGATGGCCTTTTTCTCTGTTCAACTTTTTTTTTTCTTCTTTTTTTTTTTTTTTTAAACCGAAGAGACTATGAACTGAAGCTTCTGTCTGCATTTTGATAGTGTTACAGTGTCTAAAGTCCCAAGAGAGAATGGAGTGCCAAAAGTTAATTTATGCAAGTTCATTGGCCCAAGGTTTCTTTCCCTCTTGACTGACCTTCCCCAGAACCTGGCTTGACTTAGGCCTGGACAGTTGTCACTACCTCGTTGATTTTCTAGTCTTTCATGCTGCAGCTGTATTTTCAACACGTTTGTGGTTGCAGCAACAGACTCACGCCCTGCATTAAATTCATAAGCAGTATCTTAACACTCAAAGGGTAAAGGATGAACATTGATTTGTCGGATAAAGTCAATAAATGCTTATGGTTCAGCAGCAAAGGACAGCCCTTTAGGCAGAACCCGAGTGGGTAATGTCTACTGTAACACCCTTCACCTTGGGATCACATCAGGCCAGGGCAAGGCTCACCACTCAGAACATGAGAATGCTGCTTGCTAGATCACAGGAAGGGGTTTCCTTCCCCAGGACACCATGGTAAAGGAGTATTAGTTTGCATTTGCCTCTCAGTCATTGTGCAATCTGGATATGACATCACCACATATGCAAGTTGGCCAATAACACCAAAGTTATAGATACTTGTGTCTTATGGACAACAGCACGATAAAAGAGCTTAAATAAAAATATATTTACATCACGAGTCACCATGAAACAGCTTCACACAAAGTGCAGTAACTCCATATAGCTGCAGCTAAAGGACGTCTTCTGGGCCCAAGTTAGCAAGTTGGCACTAGCTCAAGGTTGCCTTGAAAGTTATCTTTTCAGTGCTAATTTATCCCAGCCACATCCTTGAAGACAAGGGGTCAAAGTGTCAAAAGCCAAGGAACTCGAAAGGTAGCATTCTAGACCTGCTACAAGTAAAGGGCTTCTTTTTATACAGATTTGCAAAAGGATTTTCTGGGATTACATGATGAAAGTTTCTACTATTAAATGGAGAGGAAATAAAAAAGAGGGGGAACAACTTCCTTGACGAAAGTATTTTCAAAAATGAGGACACTGTGTGGTAGCAGTATTTTTCTTTTCACACTCCCTTCTCTCTTTCACACCAACTTCTTATACATGCTTACTAATTTATGTCTAAAATTATATAATAAATATTGTATAACATTGTTTTCTCTCCTTGCTGTTAAGTACCTGTCCCTCTTCTAGTTGTGGAAAACATGGGGTAATTGTTACCAATGATTTTGTGTCATTGTAATATAGACATTTAAGTATCTGGCTATTCTTTAGATATAGCAACCATCAAATAGCTATTTCAACTTTCCACCAAGCTGATTTTTAGTGTCCATAATACTGTATATAAATGTCTGTATGTCTATTTTACATTTTGGCTTATTTATATGTATTAATAATAAATCCATTATAAAAATAATTCAAAACACAAGGCAATTTCACAAGTAATGGTTAGGTGTTTCATAGTGATAAAATAGCAACTGCATCAAACTTAATAAGGAAAATGTTAATATACAGTAATAAACAGATGTGTGCATCAAAGTTAGAAGCTGATAGACTAGAAATTATTGAATATCTAAAATTAAAATGCCAAAGCTGGATTTGTGAAATAATGAGAATCTGATTGACTCAATTACCTTAGAGGAAATGAGTTCAGCAGTATAGAAATAACCAACAAGGTCGATGGGTATCAAATAGAATATTTTATAGATTTTTTGAGAGAGTGAACAGTATTTCAGATGGGAAGTATATCATGGAGTAATGCATGGCCAATGAGATGAACACTTACAGCTGAGATTTGTAAGATGAGTAAGCTAGAACCTCATTCAGAGTGACAACATTTGTCCTGTTTAATTAATTAATTATGCATCAAAATCCTATCAGGTAGCTTAAAACAGGTCACAGATAAACTAATTCATAGAGATCAGGTTGATTTCCTCCATGGCCAATTTATGGCTGATAATTTGTGTAAATTATCTAATTTAATACAGCAAGTAAATAAATTAAACCTCCCCTCTACAGTAATCCCTGTTGATACACAGAAAGCCTTTAAAAGCAATTTACTCAAGTTCCCAAGTGAATTGAATACCCAGGGTCTCTCACTAATACTTTATTACTGTATTTTAATGTCACTGCATCTTCTTTTTCTGGTGTTCGCCAATGCATACAGTGAAGGCAGAGGAAGAGCATTTGGCTCTCCCTCCTTAGACATTCGTCTCACATCCAGATGGGATCAGCACTGAGGGAAGAAGTACATCCCCGCTAGACTTGCTGTTTATTCCCTGTGTAGCTAATGGAGAGAATGAGGTGCCTCTTAAAACCTTGGGAGTTCTGGCTGCTTAGGCTGAGATATCTCAGGTTACCCCTGCCTTTTGTGTGCAGAGTTTGAAAACTCCACAATGACTGCTGCTCATTATTTCACACACAGACACGTTCCCAGAGATGGAGCCATGCTATGCGCCAATCCTTGTCAAAACAAGCCAGCAAAACAACACCCCTGAAAAATGTGCTGTCATCCTGACATTTGCTCTCTGGAGGGAAAAAAAAAAAGGGAAAGGGAATCAAAATAAATGGCTAGACTCACAAGCCTGCTGAAGAAGGTAGCACGTCTTGTGGCCAGCAGCCTGACAGTTACAGTACCCGTGTTAGGGATATGTGAGTCCCACATGAGGGATCACCCTGCTCCAGGAGAGCTTCCTAATGAGCAAGCGGTGGGCTGTTCTTGGCAGTGTTATAATCCCTCCTGCTAATGCCTCTCTGCTTTGTGTAATATTCTGAAATAATCAAAGCAAATGAGAATGGTTCAGTGAGATGGAAATTTAAGTCAGCCCCAACCTTCTCTCTAAAGCAAGTCTTTCTTGGCTTAAATGTGCAAAGGTTACAGCATCAGAAGAAGAGGATGAAGCAACATTGTCAGAGGACCCTCATGTTCACCTAATACCTTGGGGGAGGATGACAAAAAACAATCTTCAGGCAGGAGAAGAAGGTGAACCCTTGTCTGCAGCATCCTGAGTGAGGCAGAGGTAGAGCCCCAGTGCAGGGAGTGCAGGGAGGCCATTCCTGTGCCCAGTGAGCTGATGTCTGCCCTGTGTCAGTGTGGATAAAAACAAGCCAACAGCAGAGAGAAGCAGTGTTAAGTGACACAATGTACCACAGCTTCGGTCTAACAGTCAACTCAACATCACCAAGGACTAACAGGTTTTTAATCAGGAACTGAAGAATAAACCAAACAGGGCTTTGAATGACCACCAGCAAGCAAGCCGCAGGGGTATGAGGAAGAAGAGGCAGCACATGTGTCCTCCTCTGGCAGTGTGATATCTGTCCCCTTTTGCTTCTGTCGGTATGAGAACCTCACACAGCAGACAAATATGGGAACAACCATTTTGAAAAAGATCCAAGAAAACTCCTCTGACTTTTGCTTACAGATTGCTGTCATTTTTATGTAACTCAGTCTTTTGGCAAAACTGAGACAAATATCATGGATTATTTTCAGCCACCTTGAAACGGTAGGGGTTTTTTTGTAAATATGTTATTCAGAGAAAAACACTTTGCCTGGGTCTAATCAGAAACTAATTAGAATCAGCATATGCTTTTCTGCACAGTTACGGTGTCATCTGGAACAGCTAGATATACAAACCCAGACCTAATCAAACTGAAATGCTTAGCATTAGGAGCATTATGATCTGAAGAGTCTTCTGCAGTCGACAGAAAAAGAAATAGCAGCATGATTCAACTTACCTAGTATCTTGAACCATTCTCCAAAAATTATTATTGCTCCCCCTTGACTATAGAAAGGGTCTGAGAGTGTGATTTAGTTGCCTGAGCGCTGGTACCCAGCGCTATTTTAGATGCCCCAGAGTACACACCTGGGCTGCATCTGCCCCTTTGGAAGAGCACAGATCTCTCTTAAGTGTTGTTATCTGCCAGACATAGGCAAGTGTCTCGGGTACCCAGGACAATCCCAAATGGCATCTAGGAGATGCTCTGTAACCTCTTCTGTCTGCTTCAAGTAGGACCTGAGGTCTTATAAGGTGTGCCCAGGCTGCTGGGGCGCTGCTGTAGCTGTGAGAGAGGAACAGCAGGAGTGGCAAAAGCTGAAATCATAGATAGGCTAAAGCTAAGAGAGAGCCAAGGAGTGAGGGAGTTGTCGCAGAGCCAGACAAGAGTGCAGAGCTCCATTTGCTCTTGGATGAGGCATTGCAGTGTCATAAGGGGATTGCTCAGACACAATTGTTACAAAGCTTATGTGTCAAACTTTTTGCCTGAACCTGCTCCCAACATATATGAAATCATGAAGCCATCACACATATATAAGCCAAAATCACACTTTTCTGCAGTGTTTTCTTTTTGGTATTTTTTCTATACCTGTTGATATCATCAAAGTTATACAAATTAGACTTAATGGAAGCATTATATAGAGACAATCAACCAAAGCAAAAGCCAGAATGCAGGAAACTGATCTCTGGTCATCTCAAAATTATTTTTCAAATTTTCTTTCCCATTTGATGAACTTCCAGTTGTCGTTTTGGTGTTTTCCTTTGGATAAAGCTAAATGTTTTCTTGTATCATATAAAAAAATTCTTCAGTTTTATCATTAATCATAGAAATAAGACATTCATATGAAGCAATTCATTTTATGGCAACACACTAGGCTTTTAAAAGGAGGTATGAGAGGTTTTCCATCTTATGAGGATCAATGTTGTTGTAAAACCAAGAGCAATATCAGTCCATTTTTCAAACCATCTGAAGTCCCTTGTATTGAAGAAAAATAATTCAGCAAATACAGTTTCAATTCAAGTGGTAATTTATGATTCTATATAACTACAATGATATTTGTAACACTGGCCACCAAAGTTTATCACCAAGACTTTGCCAAGTAAAATGCAACAGTCTCTCATCCTAACCGCAGGCTTTCATTTAAATGAATGTGCAATAGAGGACAGATTATTTGCACTATTGAAAATGGTTCACCCAATTTACAAGTGGTAGATAATGATGTATAGTAGAATATGTTTAACCACTGCATAACTTCAATGCAAACAGTGAACAGCCCCATCCTGGTGCAACATGATCCACTTAAGGAGTCTAAGGCAGGTTCCTAAACCTTGGCTGTCCGCACAGAGAAGCAATATCTGAACTCTTTCCCTGGACTGTCTATGCTGATTTGTAATTCAGGCACCTATAATAGGTACCTAAAGTAAAATCCTGGGATAATGCCCTGCTGTGCATAATTCTGAGGCTGAATGAGAGGTGGATTGAGAGTTAATACTGAAAGACCTGTAGGAAATGGCTGGAGGGCTGCAAACAAGCAAGAGTATTAATCATTTCACAGAATCATGGAATAATCAAAGTTGGAAGGGACTTCTCGAGATCATCTAGTCCAGCTCCCCTGCTAAAGCAGGATTGCCTAGAGCCCATTACTCAGGATTGCATCCAGGAGGGTCTTGAAGGTCTCCAGAGAAGGGGACTCCACAACATCCCTGGGCAGCCTGTTCCAGTGCTCTGGCACCTTCACCATAAAGATGTTTTCCCTCATATTTGAATGAAATTTCCTATGTTCCAGCTTGTGCCCATTGCCCTCGCTCTGTTGCTGGAAACCACTGAAAAGAGTCCAGCTCCATCCTCCTTCAACCCACCCTTCGGATACTTGTAAGCATTAATAAGGTCTTCCCTCAGCCTTTTCTTCTCCAGGCTAAAGAGTCCCAGCTCTTTGAGCCTTTCCTCATCAGGGAGGTGCTCCAATCTCTCCATCATCTTTGTTGCTCTACACTGGACACTCTCCAGTAGTTCCCTGTCTCTCTTGAAACGGGGAGGCAAGAACTGGATACAGTATTCCAGTTGTGGCCTCACCAGTGCAGAGTAGAGGGGGAGAATGACCTCCCTCAACCTACTGGCCACATTCTTCCCTATGCAGCCCAGAATTCCATTGGCCCTCTTGGCTCATGGATAGTTTGCTATCTACCTTCTTCTCAGAAGTGCTTTCCAGCAGGGCCGCCCCTAACCTGTATCGGTGCCCAGAATTCTTCCTCCCCGGCTGCAGGACCCTACACTTGCCCTTGTTGAATCTCACTAGGTTCTTCTCTTCCCAGCTCTCCAGTCTGCCCAGGTCACACCGGATGGCCCTCTGGAGTATTTAAAAGTATATAGTATGTCACATAAGAATACCATATTGTAAAGACCCAAGATGCAGAGATCTGTGTCAATATCCTTCAAACCCTTTTTAAAGACTAGCTAAGATTGCCTAAAAATTAAAAGACAAACTGGGAAGACTTCCATTCATTTGCTTTATGCTAATTAGTACTGTTTCAGTCTTCCATGTTTAGGAATACCAAAACACCTCACTGTATTATATTTGAGAAAATATTCATTAGTCAATAAAAGCTCCAGCATGTTCTACTTGTTAGGACCACTATGCAGCTGGTAAAGGTGAACATGCTTTGATCACAAGCAGCATGGAAGATTGTTTGTCCATGATATTGAACAAGCAACAGGAAGATCGTTTGTGCATGATATTGACCAGGTGCAATCTGTGGAATCAGCCAAAGAACCATGGGTTTGTACAGGTCCAGTTGTTTCAACCTTCAGATAAGAGAAATTGCAGCGCACAATTGGTCTTAAACAACTGAGACACTGCTGGTAAGACTAAGAAAGAGTGTTACCTGTGATAAGGATGAGGAAGAGACACTGTTGAAAAATCTCAGAAAGAGCAGCACTGTTGGAGGCCCCAAAAANTTATAACAGCTACACCTAAGTAACACAAAGTAAATATTAAATATTAACCCACTGATATATATATATATATACTTAAAATATAACTGTATAACATACCTTAATTTTTCAAGTGAAGTATTTGTGCACCATGGCATGAGGTGGCCTGAGTAGATTTAGCTTTGTCTTTATTCTAAAACTTTTCCCTTAAACAACAAAAAAACTTAAGGGAAAGAAAGCAAGGTCAATCCAAAGCTAACAGGAGCACAACAAAAAATCCTTTGAACAGACCTTGAAGCTGAATGATATGCTAGAGCTACTTACGAGTGAGATATGCAGTGCATGCACTTGACGGCAATAATAATGCTGCTATCAACATGGAAACGCTGGGTTTAAACTTAATCTTTTTCCCTGATAAACTCTCTTTCATCCAGCCCAAGGATTTATAGCCTAGACTCCTAA
Organism: Nycticryphes semicollaris; assembly: GCA_013400055.1. NCBI lineage: Eukaryota > Metazoa > Chordata > Aves > Charadriiformes > Rostratulidae > Nycticryphes > Nycticryphes semicollaris. The sequence continues at coordinate 281,180 of VXBJ01002368.1, forward strand.
AAGTATTTCAGATTCCAACTCAGGACCAAACTGTGTATTTGTTTGTCCCATTTCTGTAGGGATTGGAGGACAGTGCATTTTAAATGCAAATACTTAAAGTCCAGACACTAGAAGCTGAGTAGCAGAGCTGTGGGTGTGAGGAGGTCCCTTGGGAGCTCCGTTGTATGTATAAACCCAGTGTAGTCATCTGCACTGAGAGCTGGCCCTGCACTCAGCAGCATTCCGTGCTAACAGAGTAATAGCTGAGGCAACAAAAGTGGGGGTGGCAGTATCCACCTGGGTGCAACAAAATAAGGGAAATAAATGTAATAGATAATTAGTGGTCACACAATATCTATAGGCTTGTAAAGAAAATTAAAGCCTTCCTTGTGGTAAAAATGCCTCAAATGGTCCCTTAACATTTTTTTTCTTAATAATATGAGATCTCTTCACTTTTTCCAATGCCCTAAGATGCACATTTATTTTTAAAATAATGGATAATAAATATATTTATGTTTCAAATATTTACAGTCTTGCAAACGTTTTGGCTAAAGAATCAATAGTTATTGTCAGCAGTCAGAGAAAGGTTGTTTTACTTTGCTGATAGAGGACAGATTCAAAACAGCTGAAATCAGAAGTGCAATTTATTTGTACACATCATTTTCAGCTTTTCCATTCTTTCAGCTTTTTCCCCACATTTACTGAAGTGACAGACTCATGTAACCAAAGTTGGTGATTGGCACGGGGTGACAGAAGTCTAAGAGGTGTGCCAGAGCTGTGGCAGGAAAAATGGAAAGACAGAGACAAATCTGCTTTCCACAAATGGAAAATCAGTCATCGAGGGATCAGTCGAATTCATGCAATGGCCATGAACACCCCAATATACACTTCATACAGAAATACATAGGAACACAAAGTTCTCTGTAATGTCCAGGAAAAAGAAATGGAGTGTCTTTCTGGTCTGCTACTTGTGACTATCTTGTGATGAGGAGGAAAATTAGTACATAACACTTAAAGAGCAAAATTCATTTTCTGATGGTAAGAGCAGAATGCACAAGTAATCACTGGGGTTTTGTGGTTGATTTGCCAGTAATAACATTCAGGTGGCAACATACAGCTTTATAACACAATAAACTTTATTTCGTATAGTATCTTTTATTAAAAACTGCCTCCCAAGTTGCTTTGCTAAATAATGGACTAGTTTCAGTTAAACAATAAATACACTAGCAGGAGAGGAGAGCAGTCCAGAGCTGCGAGCAAGAAAAACAATGTTTCGATGCAGTTTGAGCACTAGGGATGGCTATCATCTGTCAGACGTTATGAGTAGGGCTCCTGTCAGTACATTCATTCCCACTAGCAAGCAATTAGGATATTTTCACTGGAATAAAGAGTTTTCTAAAGAGGATTTTGCTCTCTGCAGCGTTTAATTTGCTTTGCTTCAAAACAGCAGCTATCATGTCACTGTTCATGTAACTTGGTGCAGGACAGTCCTAGAGAACAAAGGAGGAATTCAGACCCCACAGCTGTGAACACCAAACCCTAGACTTCACATGTCACCCAGTCATAGTCCACCAGCAGCAGAGCAAGGGGGGAACAATCAGCACTGTCATTTTGTACCACTGCCTGTCAGCCTGAGCACTTGCCCAAGATGCTGGATGCTTTTTCCCCAGGGCAAAGGGTTCAGAGCCAAATGTCCCCTGTTCTTCTGGTTAGATGTGGAAATACTGAGTGTTATCCTACATTAATGCTTATGGACACATCTTCCCTGAAGAAGAGACAGGAGAAGTAACGTCACATCTCTTGAAAAAGCCCCCCAAAGTATACAGTATTAATCTATGCAAATATAAATACCACCAAAAAATCTTATGGAGCAGTTATGGACAGATCAACAAATGCAACAAGCCCTGTATAAGCCAAAGAGACTTTCACTGTTACCCTCGATTTTGTCATTATTCAATACCTGCAGTAAATACCTGTGTAAAATTTTCAAGTTGTCTTTTCAAATTAAGGCAGAGTCCCTGCTGCATCCAGTGCCAATCATCTCAGTGTTAATTATTGTTATGCTAAGACAGAAAGCATAGCATTCCCTCCTGCTTATGCTCATAAAAATCCACACCTACACAAGAAGACAGTCATTGCCATTAAGAGTTCGCCAACAAGGTAGCAAAAGATAAATGAAGGCAGTGAACATCTGGGACCAAGAAGTGCAACAAAAAGGAAGAATTCCTCTTTTCACAAGTGTCATGCTCTGTAACTAGAGCTTTAGAAAGACAATTTTTGTTCCAATTTCCAGATGCTTTTCTGTCCCTCTTCCTTTTTGGGATAAGGGAAATCTTCTTCCTCATTGGCCTGTGCTTCCTTTTGACCATGTTTTGCCATGCTCCTAGTCATGCACATGCTTACATTGTGTTTTCAGAAGAGATCTGGCATCAAGGATTGCCTTTTAAAAGGTAATCTTTGCAAGTAAAATATGCAGCATGTGAAAAAAAATTACTTAATGTCACATCTTTCACAAAAGAATGTGCTTTCAATTAAATTAGAAAAATACCAGCAATATCTCCATTCAAGCCCGTTCTTTCTGGAGGGTTATAACTCTCTGTGGGTTTTGTTCTTTTTTTTTTTTTTCAGGAGGTGGAGCCAAGACAAAATTTAATAGAGCATAGTTTAGTTTTGTTTCAAGTATGTATTCCTAGCAGGAGCCCCTAATAAGCACTTCTCCTTCCAATTCCCCTTATCGGAATACCCTAGACACTCCCCAAAGCAGCAAATTAAGAACAAACCAGACAAATCTATACGCGATCAACAAAGAACTGTTTCTAAATTTTAAAGCATCAAAAGATTCTTTACAGCAAGGCTTAACATTTGAAACTGTTTATAAGGAGTCCTCATTTTTACCTTTTTATTAAAAAATCATTTACCTTTATGCATACATTGCAACTACCAAGGAGAGTAAATCAAGCATTTGCACAAAAATTCATTAAAGCAAGACTTCAGACTGTGAAGTCCTTGGACACACACTCCTGATGCCCCTGCTAAGGCTAGCTTTCATTTTCTGATACCAACCCCAGCTAAACAAGAACTTACAGTAGGAATAAATGCCGAACACTGGAGGATGGATTAATAGCTGCATGGTCCTTTGAAGTCTAAATCCAGAAGTAAGAATGAAGAGCAGTTAAACGGTGAGTATCATGGAAGTCACTAAACACAATTCTTTCCCAGTTCTCTTAAAAAGTGAGTTTAAAAGTTGAAGCAGGGAATTAACTTCAGGCTGGTGGTCTGTATTTAGACCTAGCAAGAAATCATTGAAAAGGAAGAATGGCAACCCTGAGACAAAAACGAAATGTGCTGCCAAGCAGATTTTTCACAGTCATGATAATTATATTTGAAATCTCACAGCTTGCTTTTCTCCAAGTAGAAAGCAATTCTCCTCACTATTCTCTTTCATGACAACTTGGGCATCAGCTCTCTCAAAACTGATTTTCGTTTGCAGTGGTATTGTTAATTATTATAATGAGATATGCAGGAATTTAGGGCTTTGGAAAAAAAAAAACAGATACGGTGCCTCATTGTCTACTTAATTAGAACACAATAAAGTGTAGAGTTTATCCTTTTTAATGTTTTGCAGGCAATTTTCACACATGTGGTAAGCCTGTTAGAAATTTCATGCATAGTTAGGTTTAAAGCTTCCCTGATGTTTGTCAGATACAGTTGAAGCAGTGATTTTGTGTTGTAGATACAATTAGGTGGCATATTGCCATGAGTTTCCCTTTTTCTCCCTTCTTTTTGCAACTCAGATGTCAAAGCAAATTATTGATCAGCTGTAAGATGTGAGGGTTATAAGGGGAAAAAAAAAGATAAGGCTAATTTAGCGTTAGCTTTTCATTGAAATTTGCAAGTTTGTGAAGCATATTCTCATCTAGATGGACTGAAGCCCCCACTGTGATCCTGTTGCTCTCTTGTCCTGAGGCAGCTTGTCACTGAAATGTTCTCACCTGGGAAATAATTGCTTGTTTCAGTGGGGATCTTGGTGACTGTGTGTCCTTCTCACAAGAACTATCACCCCAGCTGGTCTTTTTTGATTCTCCTGACAACAGAAAAGCCAAGAACTAAAAGAAGCAAAAATATGTCTGCACAGCGTTTGAGAGCTGGCCCACTGCCACGCTAAACCAAGAGCCAAAGTCTGCACAGGCAGGAGCTGCCAGCACTGCCTGAGCACAATTGAAGGCACCCCATGAGGAGACCAGACCCCACCACCCCGATGAGCTGCCTGTAAGCTGCTTGCCCAAAAACTGAATAGGCAAAGCTTTGGGCAGGCCAATGGTCACCTTATGCTAGCAAATGCTCTGGAAGCTGCTCGCCAGAAATCATGTAGACCTGGTTAGAGAAACTGAATCTCCCTTCTCTCTGCATAGCTATTCTAAATCAAGGGCAGGAGGAAGTGGTAGGGTGCTTGGGAAATGTTCTGCTGTCATTTCCAGCCGTGTCTGTCCGCTCTCAGGACTCAGACAAAGAAGGGCTCCCAGTTCCCTTAATCCCCGATGGTGGGGAACACAACTCATCTCATCCTTAGACAGACATTTAAAGCAGGACAGATGAACCACATTTTCAAGCATCTATTTTAAGGTGATCAGGAAGTCTGCCATCTAGCAGAAAATGTAGATAACAATGACAGTGTCTGAAACTACGCAAGAAAAATCCCAGTTCAGAGTCCAGAGATAGTTATCTAACCCTTTCCTATACACACCCCGCAAATGTTTTGGAAAATGTATGTTCATCAGTACCTCCCATAATGGCAGAATAAAAATGGAAGTGAAAAATAATTTATCTTTACTTTCATTTTAAACCAATTTGCTGTGCTGTTTAAAGCTTTCGTTCTTTCATGCAGAAGCTGAATTCCTCTGGTGGTGTAATTAGCATAATTCCTGAAACTGCCCATTCAATGGGGCAATTTTTGCATTTGTTTTAGTATCTAAATATTAAAATATGAATGTTTATTAATAACAAAATAATGTTTTATATCATATAATTAATCTTTTGTTAAGGTAATTACATCTATGATGTTAAATAATAGCATTTGTCTTAGTAATACATACATTTCTGAGTCCCAGCTTAGACTACAAGTCCTTCATCAATTCTGGTTGCATCTCAGTTGCTTGAATAGTTCTGGTATTGGTATTTTTAAGATTTCAGCAGTGTTAAATCAAGTCCACAATCTTGAGACTTGTCTAAAAAGCAAAAGTGGTGGTTCTTGTTTTCTGCTTTTGAGCATATTGACTCAGACTTGAACTCCTTTGAGTTGCAAATGAATGCCTACCTGCTTCCTTTCTTTGCAGTACCCATTGTGTGTGATTGCACCAACCAAATATCATGTCCATTTTGCAAGATGAAGGGCAGTGGCGAATAAATACCCCTCCTCCCCAAAATCTTACCACAAATTTATGTAATGTTTGAGTAGTTACAGTATGACAACACCACCTCCCTGAGCCTCAGCTGTTATTTCCTGCTCTGAACACAAATAGACTAATGATTTTCCTCTTTACTATTTTTTCATACCTCTGTGACTTGCCAGTGAATCCAGTAGCACTTCTAACATTACTGCCTTCTTGCTTTCAGTCTCCTGCTGAACAGCATGTCAGTAGGTGGCAGCCCATGGCTCATTAAGGCAGTTCTGCAGTGCTAGATTCATAGCAGAGTCTGGATTTACAGCCTTTTCAGTGGACGATTTATTAATTTAATGCTTTTTTCCACCGTCTGTTATACTGGGAATGATGGAGACTAGAAGTAATGTGTCTAAATCCAAATTTTACTGCAAATTGCCTAACTTTATGTTCTCTAAACTGTAGCCCACAGTCAGACATTATTATTCACCATGTACAATGTGTACTGAAAGATGGGCTGGATGTGTATGATCATGTGTTAATGCAGTATCTACCACGGGGAAGTGAGAATAGCAGTCCAGGATATGGCCCTCAGCAGTTTCTTAACAAAATATGGAAGAAGTAAAAAAAAAGATGAAATATGTTTGTGAACATATAATTCCAAGAGAGGACCTGGCAGAAGTATGTCGAAAATTGTGCATAATGCAACCAAAATCCCAGCTGCTAGAAACAAGCCCTGCTAATTGCCCACCCTCAGTGACTTAAAAACACACAGCACCACAAGCAATCAGAGAAAATGCCTCCATTGCCCCTGCAAGATAAGTAAAACAGGGAAGTGAACTTCTACCACAGCAATGGTACACACGACATAAGCACATGAATGATTGCATGTACATGTCCATCTGCACCTTCTTTCTAGGTCTTTGTCACACCTGCTGCCACACAACCAAACCTTTTCAAGCTGAGGGAGAGGAACGATGTGTCTTCACTGATGAATAGCTCAAACCTGGGAAAGTGTTCATCTGGGGGTGAGGTGTTCTTTTTTAATTTGTAATGTTAAAAATAGGAATGTGCAAAGTGCCGCAGAGGACGGCCACATCTCCAAGCTCCCGTTAGAAACAAATTCCAGCAGAGCAAGATCCAAATGCTATAGAGAATATGCTGGCTGGAAAAATATCCAAACCCTGGGACAGCCCCAGCAGACTGGGAGAAACAGCGGAACAGGGAGGTTGGCAGTCTGTCCCAGCATGTCTGCCCCAGCAGCAAAGGAATCAGGCTTGGAGATCAGAGGCAGTTTCTCCTTCCCTTGTCTGGTACAGAGATGCTTTGATAGTCATTGAGGACAATCCTTCCACCTCTGCATGAGCATGAAGCATGGAAACAAGGTTCATTCTTAGAATCGTTGAATCAAGGAATAGTTCAGGTTGGAAGGAACCATAAATATTGTCTTGTTCCAACCCCCCTGCCATGGGCAGGGACACCTTCCACTAGATCAGGTTGCTCAAAGCCCCATCAAGCCCAGAGTGGAGACATCATATTCTCGGGAGGTTTAGAGGAATAAAAGCAAACAACTAAAAAGGTTACACAGGACTGGGCCTACTAAAGGGGAAGAGAAAACAGGAGACTGAACTGTTCCTCCAAAGGAAACGTTCCACGAAGGAGCCAAGAAAGGACTTGGTGAAACTGTTGTGTGGATTGACACAACCATTATCACTACAATCTCCCTCTCTTATGTTTCATGACCCATAATAGCACAAGCTTTGTACTGAATCAGGCTCACAAGTATACACAAAGATGCTTTAATCTGCTCATCCCCAGCTAAAGATTGGGTAGAAGTTAGAGCTACCATTTCATTAGGATTGGTATTGACAGAAAGAGCAGGGACACTATGAGCAAGTTGGAACTACAGACACAGAAGATTTTGGTTATTGTTCTCAGACCTGCCACTGATAAACACAGGTCCATGTGAAATGGGAGGTGCCACACAACCTTATGGACAGTGAGACGCATTATAGGCTCTTTAGAGAGATCTAGGAGGGGAAGGCAGCTTATTCCACCGCTTTCAGATAACCCTGCCAAACGCTGTCAGATAACCCTGCCAAACATGTGGTAACAGGTCAAGCAGCAGTCCTGGAAATAAAAAGGGAGGAACCAGTAAACTGACTGAAAATACTGGAGTATTTGACTGATAGAAAAACAGGGGCAGGAACGAAGAGGCTTGCCCAAAATCAATCAGGCAGTTACAGATAATTAGTGAAGTTGAGCTCCAGGTACCTCACCCTGTGTTTGGCTTCTTCCGGAGATGCTGATGTGGTGTTAAAGACAGACTGATGGATAATGTTTTTCAGATGCCAGGTCTCCTGTTTCAAACATGGATGTTTTTTATAGAGTTGTCAGCCACATTTTCTAATCAGGAGTTAGAGAGATGGTTTTCCAAATTACACTGAAGGTCAGGATCAAATACTAACTTTTCTAAAAAATTTCCCTTTGAGAAGATGTCCTATGGTGAAATCCTTGCTGCAGATCCCTTGGAAACTACCTTCTCTTCCTCTGAAATCCTTCTCCCTGTCTGATAGTCAAATTGAATTGTAGAAAAAGGACGTAAACACAAAACCTTTAGAAAACAACAGAGTTGGCTGATGCATTGCACTAGCATGATTTCCATTTTCTCTCTGAGAAGGAATGAAGGAGCCATCTGGGGATCACAGCCACACCTGGAGTCTTTCTTGTTCTTTTCTTCTCCAGGTCTGTCTGGGAAACCTAGGTGCAGCATCCAGACTCAGCCCACCTTCCACATCCAGCCCAAACTTCATTTCCTGGCAGCCTTTGCTGGGCTTCTCTGAGTAAACCTGTTGCCACTGCTCTCTGGTCGTCTCTCTTGTGACTCAAACCAAGGCTCACACAGTGGAAGGGAAATTGCAGCCCTCAAATAAGGTCTCTTCTCACACTTAACTTTCAAAGACACAAACTCAGAAGGCTAGTAAATCAGACCAAACTTCAAAGTCAGCATTTTAAACCTCTCCAATTTCTGCCAGCTGGAAGCAGCAAAGCACACACCTTGACCCTCTCACAGTGTCCTTTGTACCAGCCTCTCCCTTCTGTCTATAATCCTGTCAAGACAAGCTGTGTGACAGGCAAGGATTTAGTAACCCCTTTGTGCTGGAGGGTCTACACATCTTGTGGTACCATTGCCCAGCAATGACACTTGCCATGAGCATATTCACCTAATTTCCCATTTTGTCGAGATGTCTTCATGGGCATTTTTACACTAGCTCTCTTTTATGCCTGGGACATGTGCAATGTACTATTCTGGAATAGCATTTCTCAATCCTCCTTCAAACTCCATCCCAGGACTTAATTCTAATGAAATATTGATTGCATTTACGTACATAGTGAAGTCAAAAATATGTCAATATTAACATCCTAACAGCTCCTTAGACAAGTGGGAGTTACTGTGCAAGTCCATGAAGACACCAAAAAACTCTAGCAGATAATATCAGTCTTAAAAACATGTGGCCTAAGTGGCAATATCCCGAAGGGAGGGGTTGATGGGACAGTCATGAAGGCCTCATTGGCAATTATATTGAGCATCTCTAACAGGAAACAATGATGCTTTTTGCACGTTCCCTCATCAGGGAAAATGAGGCAACACATGATCTGAAACAGAAACATCAAAATATCAAGCAGTTTCCAAATTTGTTACAATACAGACATAGAAGCAGAATCTGCAGTACAACAACAGACATATTACATACCTACCCCACATACCTTGCAGGGCTGTTGCTCTCTTCATGAGCACATTACAGGTGTGTGTGACTGCATGCAGTATAAATGTATAACAAGATGGATGAATCTATAGGCTTCTACTCTATGATTTGGTCATCTTTGATCTTAATCCACAATACACTTGTCTTCCAAACCTATCAGCCATCCTTTGCATTACCAGTGTCCAGACATATGCATGATGATCATTGCATAAACTATCAGATGTAGATACATATAATAAACAATTAACACTTAAGCGTGCATGAATTTTCTATTAAACTGGCTTATTAACAGCTCTCAGAGAAAGAGATGAGAGCAACCACAGCTTGTTTCTGCAATGCACCTTACTTGTGATGCCATACTTTTCTGCCATTTGGTTTCCCAGCTTGCCTTGCTTACAACAAGACTCTTCCTGGTGAATCTGGGAGATTTTGCCAAGCCAAGCCTCTTGTGCTGCTGATAGCACAGCTCGTTTTACTCACCACTGGGTATGACTGTCACCTAAAAGTGGCTAGTTCCATACCTGGAAGGTGTCAACCTTCACTGACTCATGTGTTCATTTCTGCATAGTTCAAAGGAGGCAGAGAGGGGCGATCCTCTCCGAGCTAAATTGTAAAAGGAACGCGAGCCTTGTGCCTTAGGTAGGATGAACATCAACTTCAGTGCCTTTAGGTAGATGCGGATCTACTGGATCTGAATCTCAGTTCCTCTACATTTTCACATCCTGTCTGTCTTAGCTAAAGGTTTTTCCGGGGCAAGATCTATACCTTCCCATGAAAGATCTCCAAGGAGCAGCTGTTACAGCCAGGAAGCTTCATAAGCACGCAGGAAAAAAAAAATAACTGATTCTGCATCTTTTAAAAACTTTTACATTCTCCCACCACATTCTTAGGCATCATTTGAAATCAGGGACATAGATATGCAGATATGCCTAAACATGAGCATATGCTAAAGTGCTTTGCTGCACCACCTTTTCAGGTTTTGCAGCCTTCCACAGTGTCACTGCTACACATGCAGCAGGTAACAAGTTTATGTCAAGGCAGTTTGGTGACAGCGCAGCTGTAGCTAGTTACCATGCTTGCATATGCATTGGTGACCAGGAGTAAGGAGAGCTGCTCTTGGGTCCTGCCCCAGGAACCTGGGTGCAGCAGGGCTTGCTGTGGCCAAGCACATGATCTGTCTGCAGGAAGGCAGATGGAGAGCACAGTGAAGAAGATAGGTGAAATTTCAAGAAATCACAAAATCTAGTAAGCTACTTTTCCTGTATCCTCATGGTTTACTTCTCCCAAAGAGGTGGCCGGCTGAGACAAGAAGCAGAGGCTTCAGATAACAGTCACGTGAGGCTGGAAATACTTCTTGATAGGAAAATCTCTTCCTGTGCAAAGGTGAGAGTATGGGCACTAGCCTAATGCCTACTCTCTCACACCAAGCGCTTGAAATCTTCACGTGGAGAAGGAGCTTGTGAGAAGCAGGCTCCTACTGTATTTGCTCAAAATAAATCCTAAACATGCACAATTTTAAAAATATGTGCCAAAATATGGCACATTTTCAAAATAGGATTTTATTGTTTTTATCCCGTATTTTTCACACCGTAGACACAGAAAAGTCTCAGAACGCTGAATCCTTTTTCTGGTCAGTTCTTAATTAATGGGTCTTTTTTGTAGAGCTACAGTGACCTCCAGTGGCCAAAGTGAGCCTTTCACTCTTCTAAACTTACTTAAGAAAATGTAAAACTATCCCTGATTATTATCTATGTGTGACAGGTGGGTCTGGAAAGGGAGACAGAAATTGAATCCTTGTACTTCTGGATCAAAGCTGAAGACTACCTATGTTATCTCGAATTAAACCACAAGAGAGAAGTTTTAAGAATTCATTATCTAGCCATTTTTTTACCTGGCATGCCCTTAATTAAACAAAGCTTGTTTATTTATCTATAAAACCTTTTAGCAGCACCTTTGAACATCCAGTTTAGTGGGATAAATTTTGTGTTTCCATATCAAGCATGGAAATCATCACAAGTTATAAAAAAAGTCAAATATTACAAATTATAGAAAAGCAGAATTCAAGTTAGAAGAATGAACAGTGAATGTGTGGCAGAAGAAGAATGCAGAAATGTGTACACTGAGCAGCTAAATACTTTCTGCTACTACAGTTCTGAGGAGTGAAACAGCTTTGTACAGGTACAAAGCTTTCTTTCCCTTGCTGGACTGATGAACTTTTAAGGGAGAAGGGATGTAACAGTGCAGTCCCTTATGCACCCCGCAGTATAGCAAATCCTACCCTGTTACCAGCCCCTGTCGTGTAATGCCATGTACATGCACACACATTGCCAAGCCAGCAAGATCAACTTCTTCAGCCTTGGCTTGAGATAGGAGCCACCATCTTATCCAGCATTAATTTTTTGTAGGTGGCACTCTTCATGATGGCTTCCATGCTTCTAAAATGCTATCATTAGGCTAGTAGTTTTCAAGGACATATACTGAAAAAGTCAGTAATCTGAATGTTGACAGGCTTTAATGAAAAAAGTGTGGTTTTAAGACAAGATCAAGTCATGGAAAAGCAGCTCTTACTGACCCTTTTGAATATGCTATTGAGTTCATGTACATTAGCTGTGAAATATCTGTAGGGGCACATACAGGCTCTCACTCCCCTCCGCAGAAATACCTGCAGCCATAAAAGCATAGTTCCATGTCCCTCCATTTCAACACCAGATTTCCAGGAAATCCTTCTAGACCTGGATAGGACAAGTATCAGAGCACCTACAGAGATTACATCTTCAAAAGGGGTAGATACTATTTCTTTCATCTTCAAGAGCTTACCTGCAGCCTCATTCACTGTGCAGGTGACTCCCAGCAGCCAACACCCCTGAGAGATGAGAGGGTTCTTGGTTGAATAAAGGACTGGAGGACAAATGCAACAGATGCAGCATCAAACTGAGATGCTTCAGTAATATCACAAAGCTCCAAGCAGCAGCCCATAAATGCTCAAAAGGGAAGCAGTAAAGTTGCTTAAACAGTAACAGAGTCCACTTCTATTTCTCACAGTTGCTTTTCCAAGGATCTTGTCCCACCTTTGCATCAAAATGGCAAGTCTTCTAGATTTTTCCCCTGTAGACAAGTATAACTGGGGTCTTCCTGAACAGTTTTCTTCTCTTTTTATTAAAAGCCTACCTTATATCTACTGATGACAGGTGCAGCTACTGTTCAATGCATTGATCCCCCATACAAATGGACCCCTCATCACTGGGAGGGAAGGCTCAGATCACGGTGGTGCTGTGCGTCTCTATTGACACAAGATGGCCCTGAATATGCAAAAAAAAGATGGCACAATTCCAGTTTCTTACTTCCCAGTGCTTTGGCACATTTCTGTGGGGATAGCATTTCACAAGAGAGCACAGGCTGCTAGACTATTGGAAAGAACTTTCTGGCTGAAGGAAGAGACACCTGCCACTGTCAACCTGGATGGCAAGGAACAGCAGAAGGGTGACATGAACTCCACCCAAATACTGAGACAAGATCAAGTGAGAGTTCTTGAACACCAAAGTATTGCCCTCCTGTTGCAGAAAGCACTCATAAGAATAATCCTATAAAAAGAGACTGAAGAGACTGGTTTGGGATTCAGCAGAGATACAAATAGCATTGTGCAACCTTGGATACTACAGCAAATGTAGCATTTCTCTGTGCTAATTAGTTCTCAGGCCTAAGAATACTGGGAAGGGAAGGGAAGGGAAGGGAAGGGAAGGGAAGGGAAGGGAAGGGAAGGGAAAAATGTGAAAATTAACACACAACAGTACGCTGGGAAAAAAGAGAACTGTATTAATACTAGAAACATCAACTGCTGAACATAGGTCGCGTTTCAAAGGTACTTTAACAACAGAATTTTTTGTACCTGCATCTACTTGGAACGGTCACAACTTCAAGGGATGATGATCTATTTCATATGAATAAACAATCTGCATCTCCTGTGGTGATCTGGTACTTGGCTTATGAACCACAGCAGACTAAACTCTCTCTAATATCAAGGCTTATCTCTGAAGTGTTGTATTATCTGGAGAGAAGATCCTCTGGGAAGAAAAGACTAATTATCAAATTAACTGGTTGAGCAAATTCTTCTAAGGACTAAGACAAATCTAACAAATTAAAAAAAAAAAAAGTTGAATTTAGGTTCTTCTCATTTACATGCAGCTTAGATATTATTTCATTGAAACATTAGGTACTTACCTGAAGTGAAAGGACAAATCCAGTCCCTTCAGTATCATTATCAAGACTCCTTAGACAAGCCAAGAGGCAATACCTCCAAAGATCAGCTAAGTCTTTAAATGCACTTAAGATCAGTGCCTCCATCTCTCCATTTATATTAAACAGAACTTAAAACACCTTGGCAACAACCTATTCTGCTTAAATTATTTATCTCCTTCTCCCACTGAAAGAAATGGAAGATGTCTCTTGATCCAAACTGGGAGGTGGTGATACATAATTTTATGCAATTGCCTAGTGGTTACAGTACTTACTTGAGAAGATGAGGAAGACAGAAAAAAAATGTGGGACCAACTACATTTACAGAGAAAAGGTAGAAACAAATAATTTCTGTTTGGTGTTGATGTGAGACCAACAATGATCTGACATAAGAGATCTCAGTTTTCCCTGACTAGATCTTATTAAATTATAGCTATAGTCCAAACAGCCTCTAAACATTCCATATATATAGTGATGAGATTACAAGTGGGGATCCTTATATACTCATTAAAAGACAGATTTCTCTTCACAGGCTGTGTCAGACAATTTTTCTTGTTTGAAATTTCTCCTGCCTCTATTATTCAGCTGCTTATGGATGCTCTATGGACCACCTGCTAGGAGTTTACTGAAAATTAGGCACTGGAATGAAAACAAGTATTGAATAAAACTGGACTATTTTAAAGAGGTCAGCAATAATTTCCATATGATTTCTTATCTCTGCAACCTTCTGCATAGCTTGTTGAAAAGATTTCTTCCCATTGCATTTTCCTAGTTAGAATTAGCTGGGACCATTCTGACAAAGCTGTATTACAGCACAAAACACCAAACTTGCAGAAGATACCCATTTCAGTGAATGAATTTTGACTGAAATAATTTATTTGCCTGCAGTACTGCTAGGAAAACAATATTGTGAAATTTGAAGATACTCCTCCCACCATGTAGTCTGAGCCAAAGTTTCTCAGGCATCTGTGCTAGAGCACTGGGTACCACCCAGCTTGAGAGACAAGACACTAGCAAGGCTCCTCAGACATTCACTCTCACAACCCAAACACCAGATGACTCTCTGAAACTGTGAGGCTTTTCATCTTAATCAGACTGAAACTCTCCCCAAAAGCTTCCTTTATTTGATGAAGGACTCCAGTCTGAAAAGAGGCAGACTGCTTACGGAATGCCTTTCAAAATACTTTAACACTCAACCATATCAGACAGAAAACGCTAAGAAAGTCTTCTTTCTGCTTTTTAGCCTCTGATTCTCTAAATCAGACCTACCATCTCTCATTGTCTGTGTCTTCCTGTTGCAAATCAACACAACACTGTCCAGGATTCAATAAACTGGAATGAAGTCACATGTCTTTCTTAGCTTTCACATGATCATGTCAGCAGAGACTTTCAGGGTTTCACTGTCAGGGCATCAGGATCAATTTTTGTGATTGTTCAGGCCACTTGGGGAACATTGCTAACAATTTTACTGAGAGATCAGTAGAAGAAATCCCAATAATTCATGTGTTCCAAACAAAGATAGTCTCCACCATGAAGAAATCCATTTAGTTACCCTAAGTGCCCATACAATTCTACCAATTAATACAGGAGTGCTAATACTAGTATAAGCTGATGGACACCTGGGAGGAATGCAGCCAATATCTAATTACCCTTTTACTCTGCTGCCAAGGCTAAGAACCTCAGGGTGCAACAGTTATTGCTGCACACATGGGTGTGAAAATCATGGACATCATAAGAGCAGTAACATTTTCTGTTTTCATGAACTGTTTTCAAGCCTGAAAGGAATGTGAGTAGTCAATAACACAGAGGACAGATGGCCTATAGCTAATTTGTAATAATAGAAATAATCTGATCATATATAATCTGGATAATTTAATAATGCAATAATCTGATACTAGAGATTAATTACTTCTAACAATCAATGAATAATGTTCTGTAGAAAACTCATGCTATTATGGACCTCCCGGAACATCAGCACTCAGGATTTCAGTGCATTCAGACTTTACATCTGGATAGCTCCTAAAAGTCTGCAGCATCTCTTAAGTAATCCTCTTCTCTTGATTTCTAATTACCATTCTTCCTCAGAGATAGTAATAGAGTCACACTGGTGTATTTTAGATAAACTTGTCTTTCAGATAAACAGCACAACTGCAGTGCTCTGGTCCACAGAACTTTGAGGACAGGAAGAGAGGACAAAGATGGAGAGGTATTTGTAGGTAGAAGTTCTAATGCATGGCATCCTGCTATCTATGAGACAATGGGCTAGCCAAGACCTTATGGGGAGAACCAGAGGGGAAACCAACAGGGATGTTTGGTACAGACCATCTGTAGAGACATGGTAGTGGACAAAGCCTTTTTAAACAGTCTGAAGAAACATCAAGATCATGGTCCCTGGTTCTTATAAAAGACTTTATCCAACATTGATGCGTGTTGGGGAGGCAGTTTGTAACACTACAAGCAATTCAAGAAGTTTTTGGAGTGCTTTGGTGTCGAGGTTTTTTTTTGATGCAGGTACTGGACTGGCCAGATATGAAAAGTGTTCTGCTGAATCTGCTACTCATATATAATGATCAAGGAAGGATATGATAGTCTGTGGCTGCCTTGTCCACAGTGATGCTGAGATGGTGGTTGAGGATTCTGAGAGAAGCAAAGAAGACAAGGAGCAGAATAAAGACATTAGATTTAATGAGAGGGACTTCAGACTGCTCAAGGAACCTCGTCAAAAAGGTTGCTATCTGCCATCATGGAGAAACTTGAGCCTGTTCTGCAGGAAGTTAGTATGAAACAGATATATACCAACTGAGCTCAAATGGATAAAAAAAAAAAGGAAGTACCCTGAAGGTGGAAGCACGGATGGACTACCCTGGAGGACTACAGAGCCATTGTTCAAACATGCAGAAGTGGAGTTAGAAAATCCGAGACTCGACAGGATTATATGTAAAGGATTTTATAGATATATCAAGAACAAAAGGAAGGTGGAAAATAGGAATTCTCTGCTGAATCAAACAGGGAATTGAATGACAAAAGACATGAGAAAGGCTGAGGTAATCCTTTCCTTCTTTGCCTTGGTCTTTACTGGCAAAGTCAGCTCTCAAGATTTCCATGTATTTTAGTGACAAAGTAGGGTAAAAGAGGTAGCAGTAGGGTAGACCAATCAAGTTGGTGATCACTTAAGTACATGGAGCATACAGAATTCCATGGGACTAGGCAGAATGTTTCTGAGGATGCCATGCCAAGGTTGCTGACTGATACCACTGTAAAATTTCTGTCTATTAACTTTGAAAGGTGGCAGAGACAGCTCCCAGCAGCTGGAAAAATGCAAATATTAGCCCATGTTCAGAAAGTACTAGAGAGAGACTCAAGACGACTACAGTCCAGTCTACTTCATCTCAGTCCCCAGGAAGACTATGTAACACACCCTCCAGAGATTTCCAAGAAAATATGTTTGCAACAGCCAATACAAATTTGCTAAGGACCTGAACAACCTGTTTACTGTCTATAGCTGGTCCTGTGGATAAGGACAACATAGTGGATAAAATTTGCTTTTTCTCTGATAAGGTTTATCACATTTTTTTTTCCTATAAAGGTTTTGTAGCTCAGTCGTAGAGATGCAGACTGGATGAATGGACTGCAAAGTGGTTAAAAAAATGAGAGGATCATTAGACTACAAAGATAGTGCACAAAAGTTCAAAGCCCAGCTAGCAGTCTGCTGGAGTGATGTGGGTGAAGTCAGGACACCATTAAGTGCTTCCATCAGTGGCCAGTGGATAATGAAATGCTGTTAAGGCACCAAAATAGGGTAAGGGCAGAGCTGCTGCTCAGAGAGACTTGACAGCCTGAAGGAATAGGCCAATAAAATCCACGTGAAGTCTGACAGATTAACACCATGCATCAGCACAGGCTGTGAGTTGACTTCCTAAGGAGCACCTCTGTAGAAGAGGACTTGGAGGTCCTGATGGAACAAGAACAAAGACAGTAGTGTGGCCTTGCAGTTGTTGAAAGCTAACTGTATTGGCAAGAGCGTAACCAGCAGATAAATCAAAGTGATTATTACCGCTCTAAGTATCATCATGATGCCCTACATGCAATACTGTGTCTGGTTGTGGAACCACTAGTAAAAGAGATCTTAACAAATTAGGAGGATGACTAGAAGGGTTAAGGGGCTGGAGGAAGCAGAGGCTGAGGGTACTGGGATTGTTCAGCCTGAAGGGAAGATTAGGGGTGGATCTAACGGCTATCTTCTACTTAACAAGAGTTATAGAGAAAGTGAAGCAAGAGGTGTACTGCAAAATGACAAGACAGATGCCCAGTTGCAAGAAAAAGTCCAGTTGCATATGTAGAAAAAAATTTAAGTTAACAGGCTGCTCAGAGATGTTGTTGAATCTCCTTCCTTGGAGATATTCATATACCAACTAGAGAATCTGAGCAGCCTTTTCCAACTTTGTATCTGGTCCAGATTTGAACAGGAGGTAGTACTAGGTAACCTTCAGAAGTGCTTTTGATCCACAATGATCTTGAAATTCCAATAGGGTGTGATTGGTTGGCATAACTATGTGAAAAGGAAATTTGAGATTTTATTCTTGCCTATTGCAAAACCTTTTCCAGGTTTTATAATTTATTTATAGAGTAGCAGGATAAAATATATATTTTAAGGAATAATTACATTAATTAAAATTATTCCTTAATGTGAGGAAATTCTAGCAAATTAGAGCACAGAAAATATTATATTCACTGGGAAAGAACTTTTGTACTGCACTCTCCACTGTGACTGAATGTCTCACTTGACATTTAGCTCAGTTCTCTCTTTGCTTTACACCTGTGTAACAATATTTCCCTGACTTCACATAGCTATTATAAGAATTAACATACCAATTTCTGAAACACATCCATGAAAGCAATGACATTGTGACAACATCTATCTATCTATCTATCTATCTATCTATCTATCTATCTATCTATCTTTCTCACTGCACTTATTTGAGAATACCTCAAGGTTACCAGTGCAGTAAAATCCTGTACCTTTCAGGTCTCCAGGGTGCAAAGGGTGCTATCTGAATCTGTGTTTTCTAAATCCATTCAGGTTTCAGGATCTTCTGTTGTTTGGTAAATGCAGTCTTGCTTCAGATGATCGTGTTGCATGTACTGACATTCTCCACAGATCTTTAATACCAATCACCATTAAGGAGGACACACGTGGCAGCTAGTCTTCTTTGCTCACCTAACACTTACTAGTGTTTGTACAATAGCTAATATAAGTTGTTCATCATTCAACTGCCATTTCTGCCATGGGTATTGAGTTGAGTATTTTTTTCTTTGGCAGTTGCGTTTCTTAGGTTGGGCCTCCATTACTCCTAAATGAAAACAGGGTTTACGCAACACAGCTGTACTGGTATTTGAATGGTTTTTCTAAATGTTCAGCAGCGACAGCCTTTTCTTACAGTTGTTATAGGAGACAAATGCCCAAAACAGTGGGTTTAATAATGTAAATACAACCCAATCACTCAGAGCTGCAGTGTCACAATTCAATAAGATAGAGCCTAAACCTCAATATGACCACTTGGAAATCATGCAATGTTGAAAGTGTTTGTTACTTTAATGTTGAGAAGGAATAGGCAATAATTTGTAAAGAAGCTTGATGAAGATGCTATATAATAAGCAGCAAAGTAAATCACTGTAATGATTTTATATATCCTCTATTCAAAAAGAACCCTTCCTGAAAACATTAGCATTTGAAAGGCGTATTGTTTGTGAAAAATCTAACAAATACTGTCAAGTTGCTTAAATACATTGTTGCTCAATAAACTATTCTCGGGTTAACATATGGCAAATCCAATGGACTAATTGAACCCACACCATATAACCTAATTTATCTCTTCAGTTATTATCATTACCATAACATTCTACAAGATGCTGCAAAAGCCTGTCATCTTAGGCAGCCTCTCTAGGATTCCTCATAGGTGGAGCTCTTTCACCCTCAAATTTAACTGCCTTTTTTTTTTCCTCCACCTTACAGAAACTACAGATGCAAATGCCAAGTGTATTAGCAACATAATGCACTGAATGACAACTTGATTCTTTATCTGAAACATTAGAACAAAGAATAAGAGAATATTAAAATTATGACTGACTTTAGGAGTCAGTAATACTTGACATTCAAGTGAGACTCAAAGGGCAAAAATAAACTCCATAGAAAAATGGCACATACCACCTCCATCCTCCATTGGTCATGGCTAATAACCTGCCCATCATACCACAGGACAAAAGGTGGCTGTACAATAGAGCAGCCAGTCACTAGAGCTTTCCCAGGAAGCTTCACACAGTTGTGCTAGACAGACTTGTGAGAAAGAGGAGTAATGTTACATTACAGTAAATATTAACAAGTTATTGGGCCTAAAAGGCCCAATCCTGAATCTGCTGTATGAACACATCTCCTGTTGGCTCCAGCAGGAACTCAGCAGAGAACAGCCTACAGCCCAAATACAAGGGCTAATCAGCAGAACAGCTATTAAAAATGATTGCACTATAACTACTTTGCTGCAGTCTTCCTCTTCAGCCTTCAATGCTTTGGAGTTCACAAGATATTTTCACTGTTACCCATTGATTACAGAGCCAATCCATTCATCCATGAATCATTTGTAAACAGAGATGCCCTTAAAGCATCAATTGCAGTGGATTTGATGGCTGCTAGTGAGTTAGAAAGAAGGATGAGAGGAGAGGAAATCTAAAAATGGCAGAGATCCATGTTTGTTTCTTTGTTCACTTAAACTGAACTATTTCTATTACACTTTAGGAAAAAAAAATTCCATTCTGTAGTTGTGTTTTTACTAGAGCTGTAATGATCTAAGAATATAAGCATAATAACATCTGTAAGTAGACATAATCCATACCAGCTGTCATAGAGTCCAATTTTCTATCTACACTGGTCAGTCAACAAACTATACTACCTCTACCTATGAACCTTGCCACAAGAAACTAACTAATAAGGATTAGATTATTTTCATTAATAAGCTCCAAACCAAAATCTCACAGGTGATCTTCCAGCAGGAGAGCCAGAAAGTAGAATCAATGTCTGCAGCGCAGAAAACCAACTGTATCCTGGTCTGTATGAAAAGAAGCATGTCCAGCAAGTCAAGGGAGGTCATTCTATCCCTCTTCTCTGCACTTGTGAGACCTCACCTGGAGTACTGCTTCCAGCTCTGGGGCCCCCAGCATAAAAAGGACATGGACCTCTTGGAGCCAGTCCAGAGGAGGAGACATAAATGATCAGAAGGGTTGAACACGTCTCCTATGAGAACAGGCTGAGAGGGTTGAGGTTCTTCAACTTGGAAAAGAGAAGGCTCCAGGGAGACCTTATTGCAGCTTTTCAGTACTTAAAGGGGGCTTACAAGAAAGATGGGAACAAACTTTTTAGCAGAACTGTTTGTGATAGGACAAGGGATAATGGCTTTAAAGTAAAAAAGGGTAGATTCAGACTAGATAGAAGGAAGACATCTTTTACAATGAGAATGGTGAAACATGGGAATGGGTCACCCACAGAGGTGGTAGATGTTGCATCCCTGGAAACATTCAAGGTCAGGTTAGATGGGCCTCTGAGCAACCTGATCTAGTTGAAGATGTCCCTGCTCATGGCAGTGAGGCTGGACTAGATGACCTTTAAGGGTCCCTTCCAACCCAAAATATTCTATAATTTTGCTGTCACAGTATGAGAAATACTGATTACTTTAGTATTATCACAGAGTCATCCTCTATGTGTCACCACGGATGCCCTCCTTACAGTCAGTAGCAAGAAAGATGTTCTACCCTTGTGCTATTGGGTTCCTAACCCTTTCTGAAGTGAGTTCCACTGTTGCCACCTCTTCTCTTTATTTTCCTCCATCTCACCTTCTCCCTCTAGCTACCTTTTCTCTGCAATCTTCCCTTCACCTCCAAATCCCTCCTGACACATCCTCCCCACAAAATTTTCTTCACCATTTCCATTCATACATAGGAACCCCAACTCCCACCAGAAAAGCCTGACAGCTCACACTCTTCTTTCTGCACCATTTCATCTCTCATGTTGGGAACCTTTGTCCCAAGAAAATCAAATATTCAGCTGGCAGTAAGAGTATGTTCCAGTTATACCAGTCATTTGTCATAGTTCTGCCCCATGCTTGTCAGACAGCAGAGTAAATAAGTAACATGCATCTGTCACAAGAAAAGGTACAAACACTAGTATGTTCTGGAAGTCACCATAAAAAAATGCTCAAATTTGGTGATACATAAAAATCTCCTGGAGAGAGAGGAGCTAAAGAGGTAAAGACTGACAGCCCCCTGAGCCCTCAATATTAATAGAGCAATCGCCTGCTATACAAGAGGTGGTAAAGCTCTGCATGGTCATTAGCAGATGAGCTGTGTTTCCTTCTCTTCTAGCCCACAAGGGATTAGAAGTTCTCTCATACTCAATTACAACCAAAAACAGAAAATTGTGTGTGTCTGAAGAGTTATTTTATTACTGTTCACAAAAGACAGTTCTCCAGTAGGCTTTCAAGCACATTAATCTGACCACTGAAAGGAGGAACATGCAGTACTGAGTGGCTAGGACAAAAAAAAAAAAAAAAATATCTAAGCCTGCCCATACCTTAGCCACACCTCATCAGGCTGGTTTAGTTTTCTACCTCCAATCACCACCAGCCGGCAGTGCAAAACTCCTCTCTTGATGGCCACTGTCATTTTTCCATTGATGTTCCCTGGGGTGCAGATAACTGTCTATTTTTGGAGGGGCAGACCTCCAAGAATTCAAGGTCTTTGCAGAGGACAGATAGTGATATCTGTATCCCTCTTATTCAAGACCTTTATTCAAGCAACAAAACATTTAATTCCCTCTCGACTCATGTATGCGGCGGTCTGTTGAAGAACCCCTGAATCTAAATAAAAGAAATGGAAAAGGGGAAAATCATAATTATTAATCAAAGAGTAACTAATATATTCTGTCCCTTTATTATGACAGTATATTTCCCAGGTGGATTTTTTTTTAGCTAATTTAATGCCCTATAAAGGCTATTCAAAGGAAGAATTTACACAATTGTAGGAATGGGGAAAGACCAGATTTAATACCACAGCTTTTAAATGCAAAGATTTATCATAGTCATAAGTTTTAAATGATTGGTTGATCTCATAAGACACTGTTTAAAGCTG
Organism: Nycticryphes semicollaris; assembly: GCA_013400055.1. Classification (NCBI taxonomy): domain Eukaryota; kingdom Metazoa; phylum Chordata; class Aves; order Charadriiformes; family Rostratulidae; genus Nycticryphes; species Nycticryphes semicollaris. The sequence continues at coordinate 303,711 of VXBJ01002368.1, forward strand.
CACTTGAATGCTATTGGAAATATTCATTATACATCCCATAACAATAACGGTAAGACTTGTTAAAGTTATTAGTATTGTCAACACATAAAAATCAAGAAAACATCAAAGATACATTTCTTCTATGCATAAAACTAATCACAAATTGAATTTAGCAATCCATTGGGGATGTGCTAGAAACCTGATGTTTTGTTTTATCTATCTCTAAAAATGTCATTATGCAGGTGTTAGCTGCTACTAACATAGAAATTATTAAAGAAAAAAGAGAACAAGCTGCAGAACAGCTGGAACTGTCCAACCCCTGTAGTTCTCTTTCAGACTATCACTTTGGAAGGTGTGACTTTCATCCTGCCTTTCCTCATTGCCTTATACAAGGTTATGTTCAAACTGGGGAAATCAGAAATCACCTCTAAGTCAAATAGTGTCTGAAATCTGCCCACAAATTGGTTCTCTTTCTCCAACCTAAATTTCATAGCCCACAGAATAACAGTGTCATTCTTGCACAAGTGATCAAAAGTTAGGAGAAGTTCATCCAAGAAGGGATGGTGGTAAACTACATCAGCAGCCAAAATGTAGTCAAAGTGACAGGAAGTCCTAGGAAAGTTCTTTTCCAGATCAATTCCCCAAGACAATTCCTTTACACGAGGTCGGTGCTTGCATTTCAGCTTTGTATTTTGGAGAACATTGTGCTGAAGGTTTCCCAGCAGTTCTGGCAAATCAGTGGCAGTCACAAGCGCACCTGTGACAGGGAGAAAACAAAGGTAATCTTTGAATATACTTCAAGGCTTGAGTAAAAGCCCATTCACAAAGTGATTTTACCAGGTATCTCTCACTGTGGGCAACAGAACACTGTAAATGCTCCCAATAGCTCTTAGCCATTGTGCTTGCAATAAATATTTGTTTCCTGGCAGTTCTAACTCTACAGATTGTCATCTAAATGCAGCAAGGGATGGTTAGGGAGAAATCAGATTTTTACTGGGTCTTGATGTTACAAGCTAAGTACAGTGATATTACTGTTAAAAGTATAATGAGCAAGTAGGGCTTGAAAAATACCAGCTACTCACTCCAAAAAAAAGTTAGCATGAGATTTAAGTGTTGCCTCAGGTTGTGTCATTATCACAGACTAAGAAGATTTCAGACTACAGAAAGCTAAGATTCTGTCAAAATACAGAAATTACTGATTTGGATTACTCCTGAAGAACAATAGATTACCATGAGAGGAAACACAATAGTATCTGTAGCAGAAAAATCAAGGATCAATTGCCAAAAGAAAACGCTGAACATAAATAGAAAGAATGTGTCACAGAATCTTAGGGATTGCATAGGACCTCTGGAGATCATCTAGTCCAACCCCTCTGCCAAAGCAGGCTCACCTAGAGCAGGCTGGACAGGATGGCATCCAGGCGGGTTTTCAATATGTACAGAAAAAGAGACTCCACAACCTCTTTGGGCAGCCTGTTCCAGCACTCTGGCAGTCTCAAAGTAAAGTTTTTCCTCATGTTAAGATGGAATTTCCTGTGTCCTAGTTTGTGCCCATTACTCCTTGTCCTGTCACTGGGCACCACTATCCTGGCATCCAAGAGCTGTTTAGTCAGTGGGAGGTGATGTACTGGTCATACCTACATCTGTCTTCATCTGGTTGTCACTGATATCCTTTAAGGCCACCCGTTTCTCACTTTGGTCCCCTGTTTAACACTGTTAATGGCAACACCAGTCTTTCTATTGAGACCTCCCTTTTCCATCAACACACTCACAGCTTTACAGAAAAAAAAAAATAACAGGTTTCCACAGAAGCCTTTTGGAATTTACTTTGTCTTGCTCTTGGGAGCTTTCAAACAACAACATTTTGGAGGAATTGAGCCACTTCTTTTGCCCTCCAGTACTCATCTGAGAGATGTTTCCAAGAGCATAAGAGCAACAGCATGTACTCACCCAGTAAACTGGCTACTATGGAGACCAACCCAGTTCCAGCTCCAATTTCAATCACATCTTTGTCAACCAAATTGTATTGTTTAGAATTAGTTTCCAAAAAATAAGACAGAACAAGAGCCTGTAGGGGAGGGAATCCATGAACATACTGAATAAAAAAATGAATAAAATGCTTCACTAAAAATGCAGCGTCATTTAAAAGCATGCAAAATAATTCTTTTGTGATTTCATGTCTGTTCAAATGAGCAATATTCATTCAAGCACTGTCCCTAAAGGATCACAGCTCACTAAGATCTTTGAGCTCTTTAGCCTGACAAAATAAATGCCACAACATGCCTCAATATAGGCTTGCAAATCATTACAGCCAGAAGGAACAACTGCAATTATCTAATCTGTCACGCTGTATAACATGAGCTATAAAATTCCAGTCAGCAATTCCTGCTTATAACTGCACTTACTTCTGGCTGAGCTAAAATATGTCCTTCACAAAGGCATCTTGATAGAAGGACTGCTTGTAAAAGAAAATCCACAGCAACCCTCGTTAAGCTCTTCTAATACTTAATTATTTCTAACAATAATTAAGTACTGTAATGATTCAAAAAGTGTCAATAGATCTACCCCTTTTCTTTCATTTCAATTTTTCAGGTCCTCTGTGTTTACCTTGTTAAGCATAGCTAACCTTTACAGTAAACAAAGCTACAGAGCCCTCTACAACAGACTCCTTATATAGTTATAAACTGTGACTAAGCTTCTTCAGCTCTTCTGTCCTGTCCCACACTGGCCAGTGAGTTTTAGTTCACTGTTGAAATAGAAATTGCTACTTTTTTTTCTCTACAAAAGATAGTTTCAAGCTTGTCTCCCACATTTTTTTCACAGACTTAGATAATTACACAGTCTCCGGTGACAAATACATACAATGGTTACCACATCCTCTTGCAGTACAGAAAAGGAAAGACAATTATCAGTGGCTCAGTCTGGCACAGTAAAATTATGCTTTTAGTTTTACTTTTAATCAGTTAAGAAGTAGAAGAAAAGGAGCAAGAGGAATGTTGATCCCATGGACCCAATGTTGACATGCAAGATTTCAAACAAAGTTTTTGCTCTCTACCATGTAATTCAGAGCAAAAAGAGCAGAGTCTTTTATGCAAACTTACCCATATAAGTATATAACAAACAACACATAAGTACATATATAA
>VXBJ01002369.1:0-61967 GCA_013400055.1 Nycticryphes semicollaris
CAGCCTGAAAAAGATGTCACCGGCACTTTGGTTTCCCACCTTGCCACCCCCTTCCCCTCCTCCTCCAGCCCTCGGCCCCATCGCAGCGGGAGCCTGACAGATCTGGGCGACGCGTTGCATAACGCTCACGCACCCTGCGTGGTCCCCGCATGGTCCCCGTGCTGTCCCCGCATGGTCCCTGCACCCATGGAGCTGGAGAGCCCCTTCCTCTGCACTCTCCAGGGTGGCGTTTTGCAGCACCCAGGTCCAGCCTGGAGCTGGGGCCAAGGCCTTTGGGGGTGTTTTAAGTGCCAATGGGCTTTGGGAGACGCTCTTGGCCATGTCACCTTGAGGACCCAGTGACCCCCGCTGTGCCCACCAGCTCCTCCAAGCAGATTTCACTTGGGGTCATCCAAAAAATGCCATCACAGAGCCTTGGCTGCCCCAGGTATCTTGGGGCCATTTGGGCTACTGGTTTTTACTGGAGCCCAGCTGCAGCACATGGGTTGCAAATTGCTGTGGGGTTGCTGTCAATCACAAGTGTCCCCCCTGCTGTGGTGCAGCAGCTCTGGGGCAGCTTTCCTGGCTGGAGAACTGGTTGGATGTACCTGATGTAGCAGCACCACACTGGAGCGGTGGAGGGAAGGGGAGCCCTGGCCCTTGGGTGATATTTTCTGTTTCCTTCTTGCTCGGGAGCCAAAAGCATCCAAAGATTTGATGGCTGTAAACCCTCTTCAGCTCCAGGGCCAAGCAAGGCATCACCTGCCCTGGCACCTTCGCCTGCAGCATGGCTGGGCCAGCAGGAGGTGACTGTGTGCAGAGGGCTTTTTATTTTTAAAGGAGGTTTACAAGACTCTCCCACATGCTTCTGGTCCTCATCCCCTCCAAGGCCCTGGTCAATGTACAACAGGAGCCTGGTTGTGGCTTGGTTGCCACTTGGGCTCACAGTAGGGTTGGAGCAGCGTGGTGGGCACCACTCCATGCTGCTTCTCCAGTCTTTTCCTGCTGCCACCCTTGCTACGGTGCCCACAAGGACCTCATCCCATGGGCGATGGGAGATTGCAGGCAGGTGATGGGAGCGACACAGGGAGCACCTGGAGACCTTCCTGCTCCAGCCCACCAGCTCCCCAGGGCTTTGGGGGGTGGTATTCAGTGGGGAGACCCGCCTGGTGCCCATCCCTGCCCTTCCTCCCCAGGTACAAGGGCTTCATCAAGGACTGTCCTAGTGGGCAGCTCGATGCCGCCGGCTTTCAGAAGATTTATAAGCAGTTCTTCCCCTTCGGTGACCCAACCAAATTTGCCACCTTTGTTTTCAATGTCTTCGATGAGAACAAAGTAAGTTTTTGAGGATGGGCTGGGGAGGGGGGTGGTGGTGGAAGGGGCTGGGGGGATCAAGGCTGGGCCTGTGGCGATGGTGGGATGGGATCAATAACGCGGCTGCGTGGTGCTGGAGGAGGAAAATACTCCAGTGCTTCCTGGGGTGTGCAATTAAAGCGGCGCAGCTGTAGTGAGCGAGCCCCTGTGCTTATTTCAGTCGATGAGAGTCAAGTGGGAAAAGGCACTGCAGAGGTAAGTGAGAGAGGAGAAACGTGATGTTTTGGTGCTGCTGACAAACCCCCCGACCCGGGCACCAGGTTCCAGAGTCGCTCCCGCTGGGATGCTCAATACTGGGCTGGGCACAGCGGCTGGATCGTGCTGCTGGAGATAAACGTGCATCACTTCTCCCTCCTCACTGCCTTTCTGGATGTGACCCTAAGAGCACCCGAGGCTGGGCGCACATGGGCTGGGGGTACTTTGTGGAGCGGGGGTGGCAGCAGCATCCTCACCCCTTCCTTCACCCCCCCCTCCCCTTGCCAGGATGGGAGGATCGAATTTTCGGAGTTCATCCAGGCGCTGTCGGTCACCTCCCGGGGGACGCTGGACGAGAAGCTGAGGTGTAAGTGCTCCCTGCATGGTGGGCTCAGCCCCGCAGCCCCTCAGTATGGTGAGGGGATCAGAGGGGGATGGCAGGGGGGCATCAGTGGGGTGTGTGTCCGGTGAGGGGGTGGGAGGGTGCCACAGTCCCAAGCATCTTGGCATTGCTCTGGCTTGCAGGGGCGTTTAAGCTGTACGACTTGGACAACGATGGGTACATCACGAGGAACGAGATGCTGGACATTGTGGACGCGATTTATCAGATGGTGGTAAGTGATGGGGGAGTGTAGGGTGGGAGGCAGCCCCTGGGAGGTCCCTGCTGGGCTGTAGCTTGGCTCTGCAGGCAGAGGGGGCTGCAGGGAGGATGCTGAAACACCCCCAGTTGCCCTCCTGGGCTTTTTTGGTGGGGATCGTGGCCAGGGCAAGGTCCAGATCTGGGTGCTGAGGATGGTTCTGGCACAAATGCCAGCCCTGTGCACGGGGAGGGGCAGGGACAAAATGTGTGTCCTCACCTGGGGATGCCATCCAGGCAGGGCACAAAGGGATGCATGACCAGGTCCTGTCCTGTTGCTGCAGGGAAACACGGTGGAGCTTCCTGAGGAGGAGAACACACCAGAGAAGAGGGTGGATCGGATTTTCGCCATGATGGACAAGGTGAGGATGCTGGTGTCCGTTTTTCCCTGGGACCAAGGGGTTTTAGAGGCAGTTGTAGGCCCCCTTGCTGCATCTCTTGCAGGTCCCTCCTTCCCCTGGGAATACACGGTCTCAGCTGCTGCTAGACTCGCTGCAGACCCCTGCATTCCTCTGGGATCCCTATATCCATTTCAGGGTCCCTGAGGTGACTGCCAGCTCTGTGACATTCCTCCCTGGCTGTAGGCATGGGTGATTTAAGGCGGAAATGGAGGCTGTGGCAGTAGCCGGGGGGACACGAACAGCTGTGTGGGGTGGCGTGGGTGCTGCCGGGGCCCCGGGGTGCTCAGTCTCGGGGTGCTTGGCATCTCCCTCACCGGGGCAAGGCAATGCTGCAACGGGACTGTTTTGCAGAATGCGGATGGGAAGCTGACGCTGCAGGAGTTCCAGGAGGGCTCCAAGGCCGACCCCTCCATCGTGCAGGCGCTCTCCCTCTACGACGGGCTCGTATAGTCCCGGGGCCGAGCGGCGGTGAGTGAGACACCGGGGGGCTCAGGGGTGCCCCATCTCCCACCCACCTGATGCCATTCCCACCTTTCTTGGGGTTGGTGGCTGGTTCTCCTCTGCTGAAGCATCAAAGCATGGGCATCCCCCCCCCAGTTCCCTAATCTAGTTTGAGGGGGATGTTTCCCCTATGCTGGTGGGTTTCTCCCAGTCCCCTTCATCCCACAGAGCACCCCAGGACTGCAGCCCAGGAGGGTGCTGTACAACCTCCCAGCTGGCAGGCATTTTCCTGCAGCACAACCCATGCTCTCGCCTGCAGATGTGGCTGCAGAGGAGACAGGGAGGCAGCTGGCATGCTGGGGGCATGGGGTGCTCCAGAGAGATATTATATTAAATGTTTTATTTATATTATATCTTATTATATTAAGCCCTGGAGCTGGCAGGGGTTGGCACAGTGGTGGCAGGGATGCTGTGGTTCACAGCATTCCGGGGGGGCTGGGCTGAGCACCCCATGGTCCTCACTGTGCCCCAAGGGGCCATGCAGAGAAGTCTCTCAGGATGATTTTGGTTGTTGCAGTTCCACCAGTGTCTGACCGTGGGTGGTGGGGTTTGTTTTTTTGAGCCCACTGGAGTTATGAGCTTTTCAAAATCTTTATTATCTTTCCAGCTGTGCTTGTGTCGTGCGAGGTGGCTGCAGGGCTTTCTGCCATTCCTTCTCACCTGATTTTCCTTCTCCCCACCCTCTCCCGCAGACACCTGGGGGAAGATGCTCTCTGTGCCATCCGACCACCGCCGCGCGAAGCTTGCCTGTCCCTCTCGGCCTTCCTTTCTGTTCCGCGAGCAAAGGATGCCCTCGAAGCGCGAGCTCACTCCCCCTCTCTGCACTCTGAACCAGCCGCTGCCATTTGCCAACTTCTGCTTTTTTTCCAAAAAAGAACCAAACCACCCGCGACAGACCCCGGTCTGAGCGGCAGCGAACGCCCGAGACTTCATGGCCGGGGGAATGGATCGAGCATCGCCGAAGGCAGAGCTCCCTCCGGCCTCCTCACCCTCTTTGCTCCCCTTTCCTACGTTTGCGGATGGGACTGCGGATGCGCCGGCGTGGTCCTCTCCCGGGAACCGGCCGGCTGGAGATGGAGCCCAAAGGTACCGGGGGGCCACGCACCCCGAGGTGCTGCCTGTGTGGGGCGGCCGGGGAGCCGAGGCACCGACGGCGATTGGGGACACAGTCCTGGCATCACCTGCGATGCCACTGGCAGCCTGGCCCGGCTCACTAGGGATGTATATCATAATATTTTATTATTATTTTTTTTTGGTGAGACAGTATTGTGCTTTTTTCTTTTCTTTTTTTTTTTCTTTGGTGGAAAAAAGTGAGGCTTTTTTTTTTTTTATATGCCTGTCTCGACGATGGATATCCTTATTTATTTGTTGTAAATGTTGCTGCCGTGTTTAGTCTCTCGTGTGTGTGTCTGACCACCTAGCTGATGATACGTAAGGTTTACATGCTCGTACACTATTGCGGGGCACCGGGAGCCTGCAATAACAATGAAGCCAAAAATCTGCCTTCCCCCCCCTTCTCCTCCCACCCCCTGTATCCCGAGCTCCGTGGGCTGGCTGCTGTTTTAAGGGGATGCTGTAGCTTCTTTTCCTCTTCCCTTTTCCCTCTTTTCCTGCATTTTTCTCTTCACCCTTCCCTTTGCAAGCTCAGCAAGTGCTTGCTCAGCCCAGGCTCTGAGCATTCCAAGCCCCCTCAGCTGGGCAGGGTGAGGAAACCACCAGGCACCAGAATGTCCTCATTTCCATTAATTTTTTTTAATATTCTCACTGCATGAAAATGGAGTTGAGAGTTGGGTTTTGCTTTCAAGCAGATTCCTTTACTCTTTTTTTCTTTTTTTTTTTTTGTGGAAATGGTGGGAAGGTCTGTTTGCACCCCAGGGAGGTGGCTGGGAATTAGCCTGTGTGCCAGAGGAGCAGGGGGGATGCCCGGGGGGACCACTTGCTCTGTCCCTCCCATCCTGTTTGGGGCGATGAGGCAGCTCCTGCCAGGGGGTTGCCAGGCTGGGAGAGATGTAGCTCGGGGTGTCTCCTTATCCCCTTGCTCCTCTTTTAGGATGTGGAAAGTTTTGCTGTAAACCAAGGGCACGGCTCCAAAATGGAGGCACTTGCATCCGCCCTGGGGGAGGCAGGGGGCTGGGGAAACATGTCTGGAGACCTCTGGGCGTGGGGCTTGGCTGGAAACAGCTGGGAACAGCCACAAGTGGTGCCTGTGTGGCCCCTCCATCACCCACCACCACTCTGGGGTGCGCCCAAGCAGGGCTCAGCGCCACTGGGACACACGCCGTGGGACACAGATGGCATCTCCACTGGAGGATGAACGTACGTGGATGCTGCTGCAGCTCCGTTTCCATCTGCCTTGGCCCCTGCCCTGGGGAAGAAGAGATTGGCACCATCTCGGGAGCATAGTGCAAGATGCCTATGGGACCCCTGATGCCAGATGGGGTGCAGACCCCTCCTGCTCCGACATGGCTTGTTCCTGCTCCAGCATCCCCAGTGGTGGTCTCCCACCACCCTGGGGCTCACCCCTCTGTCCCTGGTGTGGTTGATGGTGGCAGCATCTTTCCGTCCTGCTGTCTGCAGAGATATCTGCAGCTCCTGTGGTCAAGCCCAACCAGGGAACCATCCCCATGGCAATGGGAGGTGACAACTCGATGTGGAGGATGTTCTCACTGGTGTCCCATGATGCAGGTGACCAAATGGTGCCCCAGCAGGATCTGAATCCTCCCAGCGTGGCAGGAACAGACTCTCCAGCCAAGTGATGGTGGTCCTTTGCCACACAGCCTCGTTCCCCCAGTTTCAGGGCCACATGCTGGTGGTATTTCTGATGTCCATAAGAAAGTTCCCGATCCCCAAGGAAACTGACCTCATGTCACGTGCAATATTCCTGTCTCTTTTGTGGTTCCTGCCCCCTAGAGTGCCCATGGTTCATTGCTGGGGGCTCCTGGAGGGTGTCACTTTGTTGCTTCCCCTGGAGACTCCTTTTCCTTGATGCTTTGTGGCCAAAACACAACTCTCTTGGGTAGATCTTTGCAGTGCCTCCAACTTCTCTAACGCTTGTCTGCCAGACCGGTCTCTTCCCGGTGCCAATCGATGTTCTCAATGAATGTGACTCTGCTGTAATCGCCTCTGCTGATAAATGATGGACCCCATGATGTTTGACATAATTCCCAGCTAAAGGCAAACCTAATTTGCTCTGACGCTTTCCCCTGAAAGGCTTTCAATTTTCAGAGGACCTGCCACGCTTTGGCTCCGTCATTGCTCACTGGTGTCTCGCCGAGGAGGGAGCCCTGTGAGGGCAGCAGGATGCGTGGCCCCCATTGTGGGTGAGGGACTGGCCTCAGCCTGGGAGAGCATCAGACCCCCTAAATCCCAAAATTCAGTGTCATTGCCAGCAACCTGCTGCTGCTGCTGCTGCTGGCGGGCTCAGGGACGGAGCCCAGTGCTTCGTCCTCCCTTACCCCTCGTTAAATATTTGCACGTTAAAAAAAGAAAAGGGAGCAAAAAAGAAAAACCTTTGTTTGCCTGTATTCAAAAGCTCTGTTCTGGCTGATGATGTTGGTTTTGTGGTGATGATGAGTTTTATTGGGCAGAGGTTCCACCTGCAGGGCCGGGGCTGGCTCTTGTCCCACGTCCCAGCGTGGGGTTTGTCCTGTCCCGCTCTTGGCATACTGAATGTCCCCAGGAAAATAATTTTGGCCCCAGTATTTCCCCCTGTCTGCAGATTTGGGACCCTGGCTTGGATGCTTCTAGCCTCCCTTTGGGGAGCACTGAGGGCTGCCATCTCCTGAACATCACCAGGATTGGCAGCTTCTTGGTACCACTGAAAATAAGGCTTGAAGCATCTGACACTTGGAAATGTTGGCCTTAACCTGCTCGTGCCTCAGTTTCCCCACCAGTGAAATGGCCTGGGTGAGCCATATCCCCTCGGGAGCGGGTTGATGCCTGCGCCTGGGGTGCTGGATACGGTTCATGGCTGTGACTGGGTGGGTTTGGCAGGAGCCACCGAACATCAGGCATGTGTGGAGCACCAGGAGTGGGGCATGGACCGCTTGGGTCGGCGTTTACATCACTGAATAATTAATTTCAGTTTTTTTTTTTTTTTTTTTAAACACCTGGTAATTATTAAAAGTGAACAGCCAACAAGACCTGATTTCTTTCCATTTATCCGCGGGTTCCTGATGCCTGTCTGAAATCAAGCTGGCTGCAGCTCTGGCGATGGGAAGGGGACCCGGAGCACAGCCAGGCAGGGACAAAGGTCTGGCCCTGGTGACTGTGATATGTCATGTGTCCCCCCCCCCACCTCTCAATTGTCCCTGTCGGTGTTGCCCCATTAAAATGCCGTGTCTGTGCTTTCCTTTCTTTTCATTCTTCTGTTCGTGCACTGACTGTCGCTGCTTTATAGCTGTCTTTCCTTGAGCTCTGGGCTGGGCTGAGCTCTTTCCCCCCCACTGAGAGCAAGGATGTGGGAGAAGGCTCTGGGGGCAGATTTCCCCCCCAACTCTCTTATCACTGCACAAACCAGGACTTGAAAGAGAGAAGCGAAGCAGTTTTTTTTTCCTCTGGCGCAGGCCTTTAATTGCTGTGATTTGTAATGAGACTGGGTGGCCCCCAGGTGTGCTCCCCATAGCTTCGTGGAGGGGGGAGTTTGCTTATGGGGGACCCTATGCCCTGTTTGTGCTGGGTACCAGCTGCGTCTTACCTGACTGTGCAGAAGCAGATGCCTGTCAGTGCCTGCCTCCTACGCCATCAGGTCACTGCATCCCAGTTGGATGGGGGGATGTTGAGGCTGCGGGACCCCCATCCCAGAGCCACCACTAACCTGAGGGGCAGAGGGGTCTCACGGTCTGGGGCTGAGCCCCACATGGAGCAGGGCTGGCTTCTAAGCATGGCCAGGCACGGTACAGGGGCAACCAAAATCACTGGCAGAGCTGCCCTTCTTCCCATATGTTTAGGGTCAGGGAGGGTTGCATGGGATGGGTGGGTGACCCACAGCCAGCTCGCTGTCGCACTGTCCCCATCCCAAGGGTAAAGGGGGGCATCTAGGGCATTTTGAGAGGACATCAATCACCCCTCCTTCATGGGGACACTGGAGGGGAGGAGGGCAGTGGCCGGCAGGGCAGGAGCGAGGGCTGGGGGTGAAGGAGGGAGATGCTGAGCCTGGTCTTGGTGCAGCAGCTCGGGGGTCTCCTTGCAGAGCAGTTCTGGGGGCTCAGTTGCATGTGCCAGCCTCAGCTGTTCCAGTGGTGCTGCAGGAAAGCCATCCTTCTCTTCTCTCTCTCTCTCTCTGTCCTGCGGCTGCCAGCCCTGGTCCTGGGTGCCATGTCCTGTGGGACCCCTGCCTGGGCGGGGGGCGGGGGGCAGCTGAGCCTGGGGCTGAGAAACAGCAGCTCCAGCAAAGAGCCTTGTTTGTAAAGATGAAGCCTGTTTGTGCGTCCGTGCCGGTGTCTCGGCTTGCATGCCCTGCTGCCTTGTCTTGAGATGAATTCAAGAGCAAACCAAGCAAACGAAACAGTCTAAAAAAAGAAAAAAAAAAAAAAGAAACCAACAAAAGAAAACAAAACTAAACCCAGGAACTTTGTGACAGTGGAAATAAAAGCTTAATGACAGTAACGAAGCGCCCGTGGTCTGTGATGTGCTGCAAGGGGAAGGCAGGCAGGCTTGAGAGGGACACACGTCAGGCTCACTGCCTCCTGCAGCCTCCAAAGCTGTTCCTGTGCTCATGGGGGCTGGGAGATGGGCTGGGGGGGTCCAACCCACCCTGGTCATGTACCCCGAGTGGGGGCTGCGGTAGCACCAGCAGCGAGTGGTGCCGGGGCCCTGTGGCTGCAAACGGATGCACACACCGAGCTGTGCTGGCAGGCAGAGGTGGGGAAGCACTATGCCCACACGCTGTGATGAGCTGTCAGGTCTCAGCTCTATGCTGGGGGCACATTGGAGACCATTCACCCCGGTAACACAACTCCTTCCACCTTCCTTTGCTCAGACACAGCTTTTCTTTTGCCAGGTCCTATCCCCCCACCAGTGCCTGCATCCTCTCTTTTATTTCTCTTTTGCAGCAAAGCCTCTTGCAGCTCTGCCCACCTCTGCCATCCTCGTCTCCTCCTTGTTGGTGCAGTGAGCTGAGAGCTGTTGGGTCCCTTTTGGCTTGCAACCGCCATGGAGGAAGCTTGATATTAATATCTCGTAATTGTGTCTCACAGCCCAGGACAGAGATGCCCCCTCAGCAGCCCTCCCCTCCCATCCCATGGCTGGCTGGGTGAGCTGGGGGGACTCACAGCCTGGATTAGGCTTTTCACGTGCAGGGAGATCGCGTTTGCTGTTCTGTCCTGCCAAGTCTTCCGGAAACAAGCACCGCGAGGCCTCCCTGCCAGCCCATCTTCATTTGTTTGCCCCCTTAACGAGGCTGACTAATTATTTTTGGGAGGCCAGAGGGGATGCCCTAAACAAGGAGGCTGTGTTTGCACAGGGCATTTTGTTCGGAGGTGCCTTGTGCCAGCACATGGTGGGGGGCACCCGGGGATTTATCCCCCATGCTGGGGAGTGGGTAAGGACGGGCACAGGATCCAAACCACAGCTGTTATCCAGCGGCTGTGCCTGGCTTTAACCCCCAGCAAGGAAGGGGTTAAACCCTGGCTAGTGCAGGTGCTCCTGGGACTGAGAGCACTGGTGGATGTAGGAAGGGCTGGGATTAATTTGGTGATGGGAAGAAGCTGTTGGGGTTTCTGGGTGCCAGAATGGTTGGAGAGAGGTGCTCCCTGCTGGGAGGCAGGATGGAGTTTGGGTGCGGGGTTAGAGACTGGGGATACTTTGTGGTAGATTTGGTGACACTGTGGGGTGGGGGACCCCCCCTGAGCTTGCAGTGAGTGTAGGGTCGGGGGGTGCAAAGCCTGGAGGGGACAAGGGGATAAAGGTGAGTAGCTGCATGCAACTATACAGCCCTGTCTGTGTGACAGGCAGGGGACAGGCCACCAGCACAGTTCATGGCTCGGCCCCATGGTGCAGAGGAGCCATGTGGCTGCCCCCTCTGTCCTGTTGCATCCCCTGGGGGGGGGTGTCTCATCCACCCTGGGATTGTGCTGGACTGAGCCCTAGCTTGCAGGGACCCATGGATCAGAGGGATGCACAAGAGAGTCTCGCTATCCCATGTGTGGGGATGTGGGATTGGTGGTCCTCAATGTCCCCCAGCCCCTGTACCTGGGAGGAGTGGGGTTGATGTGCTGGGGGTAGGAGGGGGTGCTCAGCCCAGAGCAGAATTTGGCCCTTGGTGCCCAGCTTCACCTGGAGCCTGCCCTTGGCCACAGCCGCTTCCCAGGTCCCATGGGGGGAGAGTTGAGCAAGAGCAGAGCATCCCTCCGGAGCAGCCATGAGCTCAGCGCTCTGCTTTAGGGGGAGCCAGGAAAAGCTCCGCAGCTCCCAGCCAAGGGCTGCCTTTCCCGGCCAAGGGCTGCCTTTCCCAGCCCTTCTTCTGGCTCTGGCTTTGACTGCACTTTACGTGGCTGTTGCTCCCTGTTCCTGGGGTTGCTGTGCTGGGGAGCCCCCCACCCAGCCCCTTTGTGGGACCCTATTCTAGGTAGAGCCCTTTGCCTGGTGTGTGTGTGGGGGGCATCACTTCCTTGGGGTCCCTCTCACAGCTGGCTCTGCTCCCCCCTGCCATGGTTTGGCAAGGTTTCCATGCAGGAGCTCAGCTGTGAGCCCCCGTGTCCTCTCTTAACCCCCAGCTCCCCCTGGCAAAGCAAGGGGCTCGTTGAGCTGGGGAAAGGGGGGTCAAGGCTGGGATGGGGGCCTGGGTAGTGTTTCTGACAATCCTGTGGGCTGCAGGACCTGCTTCCCAATCCCCGCATCCCCATCCCGGCTTCCTCCAGCTCCCACCCACCTCCCTGCCACGCCACTGGCTCCAAAAGTCCTGTTCTCTCTCTCTCCCTCCCTCCCTCCCAGAAATCGAGTGCTGGAGGAGCAGGTCTGCAGCTGTGGGCGGCTGTGTGTCCCCTGCCTGGGGTCCTTGCTCTGTCCCCACTGTGTCTGACCCCTTGCACCTTGTGTTCCTCTTTGGTGGAGGGACAGCGTCCCGAGGGTCTGGGGAAAGGAGCAGGACGAGGACAGAAGGGGTGTCCCTCACACTTGAGGGTCTCCCTCCATGATGCCACTCCATGGAGGGGTGTTTGTGGGTCTCTGGCTGCTGTTGGTCCCTGGTCTTGCTGAGCTCCCCCCTGGAACAGGGGGTGCCACCCTTGCCTTCGTCTTCGATGTCACCGGCTCCATGTATGACGACCTGGTGCAGGTGATGGACGGGGCCTCGCGCATCCTGGAGAGGACACTCAGCAGGAGTACGAAGCCCATCAGCAACTACGCACTGGTCCCCTTCCACGACCCAGGTACGGCTGAGACAGGGTGAGGGCAAGCATCCTGCTGGGGGACGGGGCTGCAGGGAGCTGGGGTGTGGTTCTGGCTGGCTTTGGGGCTGAAACACGCACTTTCCAACTGCCTGCACTGTCCCCTCTCCCTGTTTTTAATGACTGCTGTGTTGGGGAGGGCAGCACAGGGTGAGCTGCAGTTCAAGGGCATGGTGCTGGGAAGGGGCACCCATTCCCAAGCTGCCCTGGAGGCACAGATTTCTCACCAGATTAATCCCAGTGATGCTGGCACACACGTGTGGGTGGCTTTTCTATTACCAGCCTGTTCCGATCTCCCAGGTCTAAGAGGGGTGGTGTGTGTGCGTGTGTGCACTCCTGTACAAGTCCACAGCTTGTTTTTTTTCAGGTTTCCTCAATAAAAGCACCACTCCCTGAGAGGTTTTGGTAGTGTGCTGCAGCACCGAAATAATTTCTTCCTGTCCCAGTCTTTGCCTTGGGATTTTTGTGCACACCCAGAAATAGCAGCTTCTCTCCAAAAAAAGCCCCAACCCCTTACAAAGATAGTGGGACCGAGCCTTTATTTTCAGCAGAAACACTGAGTTTGAATGAAAATCGCTGAAGGAAAGAAGGCAGAGGCAGTAAATGGGTTTCTGCATCAGTTGGCAGCTCACACTGTCCGAGAGCTGTCCCCGGGGCAGGCTGTGGCCCTGGGCACAGGGCCAGCGTGCCCAAATCCACATCTCCACCCGTGCCAAGCCAGGGTCGATGCTTAATCCTGAGTCTTGCGTGTCCCATGAGGGTGTTTCAGCCGGGGTGGGTGCTTGGTAGTGCCAGCAGCGTGGCACTGGAGGATGCTGGTGACAGTGGTCAGGGAGGCTGAGGCAGTGGTGCCGGTGTCCTTGCAGAGGTGGGCCCCGTCACCCTCACTGCGGATCCCCGGCTCTTCCAGCAGCGCCTGCGGGAGCTCCATGTCCAGGTAGGTGTCCTCAGCCCCGTGACATTGCTCGGTGGGTGGCCTTTGATGGGAAGCCTGTCCCTGCATTCCAGCATGGTGGTGGGTCCCAAGAGCAACCCCTGGTCTCTGGTGTCCCCTGGGAATGTGGCAGGGACTTGGGGCTGAGCTGGGCTTGCTGGGGGCTGACTGCACCAGGGTGGGAGTGGAGAGGGTGGGTAACACTGGTGCCAAGCCGCAGTCTCCTGTGATGGGGCAGAGAGCTCTCAATTTGCAACCCTTGTCCCAAAGTGGGAATGCTTTCCCTGGGAGAGTTTGTACACTCTCCATGGAACCAAAAATCTCTTCCTCTCTAAGTGCTGTTTGAAAATGGTTCAAGTTTTTAATTATCTTTTTTAAACTATTTCAGCTGCGTTCTGCCAGCTGAAACACTCTCTGGGAGTTTAATCATGCTTTATCCATCCCTGCCTCCCGTGCATTGCTAAAATCCCTGTGGTGCTTCCCTCTGGATGCAGCTGTGTTTTGGTGGGAGGTGTAAAGCTGCGGCTGCAAATCGTTTCACAGCCTTTGGGGGTGCAAAGCCCTGTGGAAGCGGGAGCTGGTCCTCACCATGTCTCTGCACTTGCCCATGGTGGCTGGTTCTACTGCCACTGGGGGGGATGACAAGCTAGGGTGGGCATGAATGTGCCCACTAAAGTTGCTGGTGGGAAGCCAGGGGCTTCTGTGAGTTTGGGTCCCCAAATTGGTGGTTTAGTCATCATTAGTGGTGAGACAGGTCCTTGTGATCCTGCCTGTTCCTGAAATACCATCATGCTGCTCTTGAGCTGGCTCCAGCAAACTGGTGCCATTCCTCCCCATGAGTGGAACCTGGGTGGGATCTTGCCGGGAGTCCAGCAGGGAAGGGCTGAGCACTGGAGTGGCTTTGTGTCCCTGTCATATTCCCTTCCCCGCTGTGTGCTGCAGGGTGGGGGGGACTGCCCAGAGATGAGTGTGGGAGCCATCAGGCTGGCTGTGGAGGTCTCCCACCCCGGCTCCTTCATCTATGTCTTCTCGGATGCTCGGGCCAAGGACTACGAGCAGCAGGAGGAGCTGCTGCGGCTGCTGCAGCACAAGCAGACCCAGGTGAACTGCAGCAATAGACCCCCCCCTACGCTGCTTGTCAGTGGGGTGAATATTGCATCTCCTGGGCTGGTTTGATGTACTGGGGGCTGTTTGATGTGGCTGCGTCCCTTCCCTGGGATGGACAGACCCCCTGTGGCTGTGTGTGATGCTATAGGGAGCGTTGCTGTGGCAGGTGGTGTTCGTGCTGACAGGGGACTGTGGAGACAGGAGCCACCCTGGATACCGTGTATATGAGCGCATCGCTGCCACCAGCTCTGGGCAGATCTTCCACCTGGACAAGCAGCAGGTGACAGAGGTGAGTGGGGAGACATGTGGGAGCAGGGATGGCATGACCAAGGTGTGTGTGGTCCAGCCCAGCTTGGCTGCTCTTATATTTTTCTTGGGTTAATCCTTGTCCCCAAGGCACCTCCAGATTGCTCCGGGAGCCATGCTTCAGCCTGAAACCAAAGTAAGGGCTGGAGAAGGCTGGTTGCTCTCTGACTTGCTGCTGGGCTGCTTGTGTGATGCTTGGAATGAACTGACTTGTCTGCCCCTGCGTGGGGAGGTGTCTGCTTGGGGCTGAGGATGAAGCTGGGGTGCTCCTGTTGCCCTCAACACCCTGGGAATCAGGCAGGTGACCTGGCCACAGGGAGAGGAACCCCTTCATCTGTCCCTGTCCATGAAGATCTTGACTGGCATGAAATCTTGGAGATCTGAGGAAGATCAAAGTGCCTTTTCCGCTCATTACTGAGGAGCAGACCCCCAGCAACAGCCCATACTCAGCCTCCAGCAGTTGTGTGTTTGAATGGTTTCTATTCCCATGAGCGAGCTAGGGGATGACTACCCCGAGCAGCTGAGCAGGAGCCACCTGGCAATAACAATTACACCAAATTACTCAATTCCTTTTGCACCTCCTTATAGCAAGGGGGTTGCTCAACCAGGGCTGTCGCTTCCTGCCTACCATTCCTGTGGCACCCTTGTGCTGGCACCCTTAGGACCTGGCTGGGGCTGGGCTGGTCACTCACCTGGGCATTGTTTGGCAGCCATGCCTGAGATCTTGACACCCTGCTCCTGAAATGGCCATGCCTGATGACAAGGGGGAATCTGGGTTAATCCTGCCCTATGTGTACCCAGGTGCTGAAGTGGGTGGAAGAGGCCATCCAGGCTGCCAAAGTCCACTTACTGTCCACGGATCATGAGGATGGTGGTGAGCACACGTGGCCTGTCCCCTTTGACCCTAGCCTGAAGGAGGTCACCATCTCCTTGAGTGGTCCTGCCCCAGAGATCGAGGTCCGGGATCCAGCAGGTAGGAGCCCAGGGGAGGGGAGCAAGTTGGGGTGTGTGTGATGTTTTGCCTCCTGGAGAGCCCTCAGGTCAGGGCTGCAGGTGTGGGGATCACCAAACCCTGAGCTGAAAATTTAAATGGAAACACAATAAGCTATAAAGCCCTTATTAAGCACCAAGTGCATCTGCTCTGCTTCCCTCTTGGGTTGGCTTTGCCTCTGGTTTTAGGAGGGTTTTCTCTGCTGCCCTGGCCACAAGAGCTGCGTGATGGGCTCTGTGCTGTGACGAGCTCCTGGATGACTGCTGGGACCAGGGGATGGACCTGGATTGCCCATTCCAGAGGTTCACTTGCTGTTGCAGGAAAGGTCCTCAAAAAAGGCCAAGGTCTGAAGGAACTGCTCAGCATCCCCAACTCAGCCATGGTGGTGGGCATGGAGCCCCATGAGCCGGGGATGTGGTCGGTCACGGTAGGCTGGTGGCAGACCCTGCACATCCCCTACCCAACCCCTGATGGATATTTAGCTTTGCCAAGCGCCCTCTTTCCTCCATCCACCTCCAGCCAGGCAGAGGATTCCTGAGTGGGAGGAAGGGGCTGGCTGCTGTCTCTCCCATCCCCTGCCCTTGGCAGATGTCTCTTGCTCCACTTCCAGACCCAGAGCACTGGCCGCCACTCGCTGAGGATCACGGGCATCAGCAACATTAATTTTCAAGCCAGCTTCTCCACCCAGCCAGACTTTGATGCTGGCCAGCCCTGGGAGCGGCCAGTGCAGGGTGAGGCTAGTGCTGCCCAGGGGAGAGGATGCTGCTTTTGGGCTTCTTGCAGCTGGGAACCTGCATGGCTTGGTTTTTTCCCTTCCCTCTCTCCAGGTCTGCCCATCTCTGTAGTGGTGAACTGCACTGGTCTGAAGCCACCTGGGCACTTGCAGGAGATTGAGCTCTTCAATACCTCTGGCCATGCTCTCCTCTCGCTACCCATGCGACCCATCTCCAACAACTCTTCGGGGCAGCTCTGGGTGGGCTCACCACTCCATGTCCCCCCGGGTGACTTTCTGCTGAAGCTGAAGGGTGAAGATGCGCAGGGCCACCCTCTGCACCGCCTCTCCGGGGTCACCTACACCAGCGTGGTCCCCAGTGAGTGGTCCCCATGCTCCCCAAAGGTGCTGAGAAAGGATCAGAGGCCCCAGCACTGCCTCTGCTTTGGTTTCTGCTTGGATATTTTTTTGATCCTACTTCCCAGTGCAGCTCTCGGTGAGCTCCTGAGGAGTGTTATATATGTGCATGTCACAAACCACTTCCAGGTCTACCCAAAGTTAACATCTCCAGCAAGATCCAGGCTTACAACCATGAGCCGCAGCTGATCTCCTGCTCTGCATGGAGCGAGGTCCCTTTCCAACTGCAGCTCAGCCGTGGTAGGAGAAAGCTTGGGGATGAGCAGTTTTTCAGGTGAGCATCTAGTTTGGTCCAGTGGGCTCCATGATGGACCCACGTGGACACTAACAGCCCCCTGAGCTGTGCCTCCGTCCCCCTCAGGCAGGGGGATGCTGTGTGCTGGCTGGGTGCCTGAGCATCCCAAGGCAGCAGAGGGAAATCTCAAGGGATGTCGCCTTGTGATGCTGTGGGGAGTTGGAGTACATACATTTGTCTGCCCTGGATGGAAAAGAGTCCCAGAGATTTGGAGCAGAATGGTGGCATGGTGGCCCCAGCGCTGGTGCCCTGGGGTGGGAGTGACAGCGTACTCTCCCTTTTTTCATAGGCGTTGGGGGAACATCAGCTGGTTGATCCCTGTGGTGTCCAAGAGTGATGAAGGGTTTTACGAATGCACAGCCACAAGCAAGGTTGGGGTGACGCGGGCTCATGCCTATGTCTCCGTCTCAGGTGGGGATACCTCCCGCCAAGCCTTGGTGCTTGTGGGTCTCCGGGAGCTGGGCATGGGCTCATTTCACCCCAACGTGCCGTGTTTGCAGAGCCACCGCCACGTCTTGTGGTCCCGGACAACATCACGGCTTCACCGGGCCAAGATGTGGTCATGTCCTGCCCGGTTTTGAGCGACGTGGCCTACAACTTGACATGGAGCTGGGATGGGAAGGGAGCACAGCCGGGGGATGGCCGGACCAGGCTGCTGCAGAACCACTCGCTGGAGATCAGCCATGTGCAGCCGGGGGACGGGGGCTTGTACGAGTGCGTGGCACGCAACGCCCATGGCACTGCCACCGCCTCCCTCTGGCTCTTCATCCAGGGTAGGCTCTGCCACATGTGGAACCCTGGCAAGTGTGGTACCCTGCCCCGTGTGTAAGTGGCTGATGGCACCAGGAGATGAACCTTTCTCCACCCCTGTGCCATGCAGAGGCGCCGTGGGTGAAGGTTGATTCCAGCCCCCAGCGTTTCGGCAGGGACCAGGAGCTGCAGCTGAACTGCACGGCTGGAGGCCACCCACTGCCCCACACCAGCTGGAAGCGCTGGGGCTGGGACCTGGAGCAGGACGAGAGGTAGCTCATGGGGACTGGGGTCCCTTTGTCCCCCCTATCTCACTGGGGATGGTGCTCCCCTCGCAGGAGTGCACGGGCTGAGGGAAAGGAGCTTCCCATAGCTCTGGGAAAAGGAAAACATTGCAATACTCCCAACCCCTGCACTAAAACGGTTGGTGTGATGCTGTCCTTAATTTCATATATTTATTTTGAAACCATCCTGCCTTATCCAGGTCACCGTCCCCACTGAGGGGGACTTGAGATGCTTTGCTCGCTTGGCGCATTCTCAAGCCTCAAACTACTCCTTGTGCTTCCCCCTAGTTTCTTCTGCTTTCTGGCTTCCACTTTGGAAATGAAAAAGGCCAATTCTCCGTGCTTTTCCCTGGTTCAAAGCAACATCCTTCCCCACAGCAGCTGATGGAGCTGGCTTTAAGTGCATCTATCAAATGCCCAGTGCTTACCATGTGTGCAGGATGGCTTTAAGCCCACTCGCTTATTTAAACTCATTTTTCATCAGCCTCTTTTTACAGGACTCTGTTCTCCCTCTCTCTCTCTCCCCCTTTGCCGTAGGGTTTTCACGGATGCTCAGGGTACCCTGCACATCAGGAATGCCGTTCCGGAGGATGCAGGGAATTACAGCTGCTATGCCAGCAGTGCCCTGGGCTGGGACGAGCAAGTCATCACCCTGGAATTCTCCGGTACCCGCTCCCCACCAGCCAGCAGCATCCCAGGAAGGGCATGGGCTCAGAACTGCTGCAGGAGGGGTTTAATATCCCTCCTTGCTGTCCCTTGGCTGCTGGCTGGGACCTCAAGGCGTGCGAGCCATGGGATGGGGCTGTCTGTAATGGAGGGTGTTGGGGGGCTTTTCCCAGGGCTCTGGGGAGCCCTTGGGGTGAATGGCACTGCACCCAGCACTGAATGGAGTCACCAAAGCCATGTTTCTCCCCATGGCACAGAGCCTCCTGCCATCCTGGCTGTGACACCCAGCCTGAAGGCACTGGTGGGAGAAGATGTGACCCTGGAGTGCTGGGTTTCGGGGGTGCCCCCACCCCACATCGCGTGGTACAAAGGTGAGACTGGGACAGCCCTGGGGAGCACATCCCCTCTGTGCAACAGGGGCCCTCTGCTGCCCTGCGGGGATGTCACACGTGGGGTCCCTGGGGTCCTGATGGCAGGAGGCACCCACGAGGGCACTCAGGGTGCTGATATGGGGGGTCTTGGGGCAGGAGAGCAGGCAGTGGCGGCGTTCCCACCCGGCACCCAGCGTGCCATCCTGCGGCTGCAGGCAGTGCGGGAGGAGGACGCAGGGCAGTACGTCTGTGAAGCTCTCGGTGAGGCTGGTGTCGCCTCCGATGTCACCGTGCTGGATGTGGGGTGTAAGTCTCTGCCTCTCCTTTTGGGTACCACTGAGCGTTCCAACCTATCTCCACCACACTCCCTCCCAGCTCAGCTCCCAGTTGCAGCTTCCCAAGGCTCCTTTGTCCCCAGCTCCCGTGTTTCCCAACATGGGGGTGTCAGCACTCAGTACAAACAGTCTGAAACCTGGTGGGATTTCCAAGAGTCAGGAGGAAAGAAGAGGCTCAAGTAGTGTCAGAAGGCTGGTGCAGATGCTATTGCGTGGGACACAATGGCTTGGGGCAAGACTGGGGGTCCAAATGCAATTAGTGGTATTAGGTGGAGGTCGGAGCTGGTTTCTGTGGGTCTGGAAATCCAAGTACCTCAACCAATGCTCAGGGCTTCCCACCAGAGGCTGGAGGTCTGCAAGAGCTTGGGGAGGAGGAGGAGAGGAGGTTCTGAGATGGGGGCAGTGAGGTTTCAAGCAGTTAAGTGTGGAAAAGTGCAAGAGGTTTTCCAGAGCCAGGGAAAATGCTGTGTGTAACTGGAAGGGATGGAAACTGCAGTGGCTATGACAGCTTTGGAAAAACACCAAACACTTTAATCTCATAACATTTCAGGGTTACCTGGTTTGTGGGTTTTGCAGTCCTGTCTCTTCTCCTAGCTGGGCTGTGTGCCCCGGCTATGGGGACACCGGGGTGTCAGACCTGCCTGAGCTCCTGCCCCGCCTGCTCTCTCTTCCAGCTGCCCCTCACTTTCCTGAGCCCCTGGGGGACGTGGCAGTGGAGGTTGGGGACAGCGTGAGCCTGCAGTGCCGTGTCGAGGGCTCTCCCCTGCCACGGGTTGCCTGGTCCCGGCAGGATGGGAAGCCCGTGACGGGCTGGCATGGACCATCCAGTGTTTCCGGCCACCTGGAGGCTGCTGAGCTCCTCATCGACAGTAAGAGCGCTGAGTGTGCAAGAGTGTGTTGGTGGGGCAGAGAGCACACACTGGCATCCCACCCGGGGTGTGTACTTACACAGAGTCACCCTGGGTGCTCTCCCCTTGCCTGCTGCAGGCTGGTGTCCTGGCAGTGGGATTACCCCCCGTGCCCACTCTTTTTGCAGGAATAAATCATTGACTTAGTGGGTTTATTTGCACTTTTTACTTGTGCAAGCTGAGCCGTGCTATAACAGCCTGCAAGCCTCCAGCGCTGCAGGGTTTCTCCCCTATCAGAGGTGGTGGGGAGGATGGTGTCACCCCATCCTGGAGCTGGCTCGGAGCCCTCCAACCCCACCAAGCTCAGGTTTCTCCCTACCGTGCTCCAGGCGCCTCGCTGGATGACCAAGCTGTCTACATCTGCGAAGCCCAGAACGAGTTTGGGAAAATCCAAGCAGAGATCAAGCTCGTGGTCACCGGACATGGTTTGCTTTATACGTGCTTTTGTTGGAGTGTTGATCCCGGTTGCTGCCAGCACCGGCGGTGCCAGCGGTGAAGGAGCAGCAGCCACGTTGGCTCCAGAGCTGGCTGTGGTGAATCACCAGCAAATCCCACCCCAGCGAAGGGTTTGGATAATGCCCTTCAACCTCTTTGGCTTAATGCACTGACATGCACTTGAACCCAAACTGTAGATGAATAGCCCCAAATTATTGAGGGAGCTGGATGTTGGAGCCGGCTGGTGCCGAGCCAATGTCTGGACCTTGGAAGAAAAGTGACCCAGATCTGTTCTCCTGAGCATTCCCAGCCAGTTTGTCTCCAATTAATATTGTTTCCCTTTCTCTTCTTTTGAGCAGCCCCAGAAATAGCTCTGGCATCCCCTGTGGTCCGTGCGCTCCCTGGCCAGCCTGTGTCACTGCCCTGCGTGATCCTGGCCGGGAGGCCATTCCCAGCCCGCCGATGGCTGAAGGATGGGCAGCTGGTGAGGCTTCTGCACCCACCGGGATGGTGGGTGGGCAGCTGTGAGCACAGCCCTGCAGCAGGGGCCTTGCTGCAGGATGGGTGCCCCAACCACCTGGGGCTGAAGCTACTGGTGGAAGATGCCAGGGGAGCATTTGTGTTGGGAGGGTAATGTGGGTTCATCACTGCATCAGGACATTCCTACTGCTCAAAGATCGATTTCTAGATATTCCCCAAAGACACAGTGATACGGTGATGTTTGATCCCCTGGTCTGTCCCACTTTTCTGCTCTCTGCTCATGTCCAGGTAGCCCCAAGTAGCCACTACTCTGTCCAGGCTGATGGGAGCCTGCACATGGACCAGGTGTCACAGGGGGATGCAGGGAGGTACACCTGTGAGGTGACCAATGCCCTCGGCTCGCACAGGCAGGACGTGTCCCTGGTCATCCACGGTGAGCAGCAGGGTGCCTGGTGTCCCTACTCTGGGGTGGATGGAGAGCAGGTTTCCTCTGATCTTCTAAAGCAGCAAAGCGCTGCTCTTTTTGGTGGATGTGTCCCTGGCTATACAGGATGAGGTGTTTTTCTTTCTTCCCAGTTCCTCCCAGCATTGAGCTTGGCCCTGTCCTTGTCACTGCCACTGAGGGAGCAGACGTCACACTGCAGTGCAATGCCACTGGCGTGCCCCCCCCTACTATCACATGGGCAAAGGTATGTGACAGGGACAGGCAAGCTACTGTCCCCCTGTCAGCCCCGCTGTGGGTCGCCCTGGGGTGTGGGGTAACACGTCTGGAGAGGATGTAGCTCACTAGGTTTTCCTTCCTCCCTTTCCTCTGCAGGGCACAGAGCCCATCTCACCAAGCCCACGCTACCACCTTGACCCTGATGGGACTCTCTTGATTCCTTCATCCTCCCCCAGGGATGCTGGAACCTACTTCTGCACAGCTACCAATGCAGCAGGCTTCTCCAGCCGGGAGGTGCAGCTCTCCATCAGCAGTGAGTGCCCAGGACTGGCCCTGGTGCCAGCTCCCAGTAAAGCAGCTCCAGGGGGTTACTGGCAGGGAGAGCATGACCTCAGGACTCTCCTAGCTTCCCTGGGTCACCCAAGCCAGTTTCCAGATGGGTTTGCGGGATGGGAAGAGTGGCAATGTGGGGCACCTGAAATGTTCCTACACCAGCCACCCTCTCTCTCCATCCAGCAAAGCCCAGGATCAGCGTGAACGGATCACAGGCATCAGACCCTATAACCATCCTGGCTGTGCTTGGGCAGGAGACCACCCTGCCCTGCGAGGTTCATGGGTATCCACCTCCTTTGGTGGTGTGGACCCAGGAGTCCCAGCCACTGTCTCTTGCCACTGCGAGGTAAGGAGAGTTGTGGGTGCTGGGACCATGATCTCTTGGGATTGTGTGTCCCCTCAGGGGGATGGTGAATCCATGACTCAACTGCTTGGTAGGGAGATGTGAAGGGCATCCCTGGCATCAAGTGGCCAATGCTCAATGCTCTGGCAGAAGCCAAGGCAATGGAGCAGCATGGCATTAGCTCTGCTTTCCTTGAAGTACAGAGCAAGAACCACCAGGCTTTTTTTCCATCATGCAAACATCTGCTGGGATGGAGCAGCTGCTCCTGACTCTTCATGTGCCTGCCCGGGACACAGGGCTGGGTTTGGGAAGAGATGATGGCTCCACCGCAGCTTCTCAGCCCCACTTGCACATTGATCTTCATGCACATTCCTGCTTTGTGCTGTCATGATGCTGGTGAGGCCAAGGATGTGCCTGGGGATGGCAGATCCCTGTGGGAGGTGTTGGACCAGGTGGCTGCAGGGCACTGGGGAGGAGTTTTGAGGTCTGGAGGAGGAGGAGAGGAGGAGAGGCAGCTGAGGAGGCGGGGGGTGCTGCAGCCTCCGCTGCCTCACAGCGCCCATGTCAAGGGGACTTAACGGTCTTTAGGCATTGAAATGCTCCTGGTGGCTTGGTCTGCACGAGGAAGTGGATTTAAAGGCCATTGCTGTTGCAGTGGGTGACTTCTGGAAGGCCAAATTCATTTTTTGATGGTGTTGAGGCTGATGGCAGGCATGCGACAGTGATTTAATGCAATTTGACGGGAGGAGATAACCTTGGAGAGTGGTTGAATAGGTATTTACTGAGTTTCTTGGTCTTCCCCCTTGGAAGTAGGACACGTTTTCTTCTGTTGTGGTACATTAGCACCATGCTGAAAGTGGCTCTGTAAAATTGTGGGCCTCAATCTTGAGGTTAATTGCTTCTTTCTGAACACCTGAGGATTGTTATGACCTGGGGTGGAACAGGAAGGTGTCTTGGTTTTGCTCTTCTTGAAGGGATTGTGTTGCCTTGTCGTTCTTGTCTTTATTCCTGTGGCTGCTCCCAGTTGACCTGTGCTGCTCCCCACATCTCATGTGCTTGTCCTCACATTCCTGGGTGATTTATGGGAGCACATGAGGAGGAATCTGCAGCCGTGGGCTGAGATGATGTTATGTCTGTAGAGCACAGACAGCGCTGGGAGAGAGAGTGTGGCCAGCTCCAGCTGCAGGGGCTGTGCTCC
Source organism: Nycticryphes semicollaris (assembly GCA_013400055.1). NCBI lineage: Eukaryota > Metazoa > Chordata > Aves > Charadriiformes > Rostratulidae > Nycticryphes > Nycticryphes semicollaris. The sequence goes on from VXBJ01002369.1 coordinate 23,001, forward strand.
ACGGGGAGCCCCGTTCCCCTTCATCCCCGTGTGGGTGGCTCATGCTGCTGCCTCATGCTGAGCTCATGCAGGAGCTGAGCAAAGGGGGTTTGCACCCACGGATGGCTCTGCCATCATCCTTGACTTAGGAGGTGGCCCTGGGGCCCTTCTCTTGGCTATCTCAAGATGCTGGTGAGCTCTCAGCCCTCAGCTGAGATGGATGGTGGGTGGTAGGTGATGGATGACATGGCTGTTCCTCCCATCCAGCTTTTCTGTTCTCTATTCCCCAAGCTACAGTGTCCTCCCTTCAGGGTCCCTCCGGCTGGCCAAGCCCCAGGTGACAGATACTGGCCTCTACACCTGCACAGCCACAAATGCCGCGGGGAACGCCTCGCTCAGCTACAGCCTGCGTGTCCAAGGTTCGCATCTGCTGTTTAAAATGCTCTTCCTGTGGGCTCTGAGTCTTAATGTACCACTGGGGTCCTGCACCCTCCAAGCCTTGGCTGCTCCCACATCCCTGTGCCAGGGTCTAAGGATGGTTCCAGCCTGAGGTCCACTTTCTCCCCAGTTCCCCCCCAGCTGCTGATTGGTGATGGTGAAAGCCTTCTGACCGCTGTTGCCAACAACTCCCTGAGGATTCACTGTCGTGCCACAGGCATGCCCACACCTGGGATCCGGTGAGTGCTGCAGGATCTGGCCTGCCTTCCCCTGAGCTCCCTTAGGGGCTGTTCCACTCCCTGGGGGTGCTCTGCAGCCCAGCATGCAAGACTGTGGCAGAGATCAGGATGGGAGCACAGGGTGGGTCATAGGGACCTCCGGCTTGGAGTGTCCTGTAATGTGGGAGACGTCCACTCATGCTCCTTGCCCCTGGGATCCTGCCCTGCCCAATGATCTGAGCACTGCCAGGCGGTTTCCAGGTGACAAAGGGACAGTCCTTGCTGCCAGCACCCTGCTGTTCACTCCTTTGGTGGGCAGAAACGGGGGGTGGGAGGTGACAGAACAGATCAAGGACTAACAAGTCTGCCTCTTCCCTTCCTCACAGGTGGCTGAAGGATGGGCATCCACTGGGAGAGCAGGATGGTGTGGTGGTGTCTGAGGATGGTGGGACTCTGCTGATCACCCGTGTGGGGCTTCGTCATGAAGGGCTCTACATCTGCCAGGGCAGTAACTGGGCAGGAATGGGCCAGGCAGAGGTGCAGCTTATGGTTCAAGGTGAGCACAACATCTGGGATGAGACCCGCTATTCATCCCACGTGTTAGGGAGAACATAGCTGGCCAAAGGGCTGGTGTTCATAGCCCTGCTTTTTGGGAGGTGTAGAATCAGTATCTTGATCCGTTGGGATCTTACCCTTTACCAATGACGCTGAGACCTGATGGCCACTGGCACCATGGTAAACCACAGCATTCATCTTTGATGGGTACTTTCCAGTGGAGGGTCTACCCCCAGCACTGTTTCCCCTCTGGCCAGACCACCCCTCAGTCAGAATTGGTGGTTGTGACCCTGAAGGCTTTGTGTGAGAAACCAGACAGGGAGCAGAGACCTCTGCCCAGGATGATGAATATCTCACTGGGGTGGGTAACAAATCTGCTAGCTGACTTGAGGAGCAGCAGTGGCACTGTGTGGCAATGTGGTCCCCTCCCAGAGTGGGGAGCGAGCCCTGGCCTCCAGCCGCTATTCTCCCAAGGCTTGTCCCAGTGAGCCCGGCCATGCCCCACAGCACTGCACTGTGCAGCTGCAGCTGGCTTGGGTCATGCAGAGCCAATGACTGTGCATGCTGGGTTGCAGTACCTCCAAACATCAAACCCAGCGTGGAGGATGTGGTCATCCTGGAGAACAGCACAGTGTCCCTGCAGTGCCTGGCCTCGGGGATGCCTGTTCCTGGTGAGTCTGTCCTCTCCCTCAGCTCTCGCTCATGTGTCCATGGGGCTTTCACTGGGTCCCCTTGGTGATGGGGGCAACAGCTCCTCACCACTCGGCTCCCTGCTTCCCTCCAGATATCGCCTGGTACAAGGGGCATGAGCAGATCTTGGCTGGACCAGGCCGGACCCTCTCCAGGGATGGGAAGCACCTGGAGATCCAGCGTGCCCAGCTCTCTGATGCTGGCAGCTACCGCTGTGTGGCCTCCAACGTGGCTGGTGTCACCGAGCTCTGGTACAGCCTGCAGGTGACTGGTGAGTCCACGCTGAGCAAGGGAAGGACTGTGGCTGCCTGAGAGCTGGGTGCTTCCACCCCCCAGCATCTTGCATTCATGGGACTCAGCCCTTGGGACACATCCCTGGAAGATGGCTTTAGCAGAGCCCCTGTGCTCTGCCCCGTTTGCGATTCCAGCCATGTTCATCCCAAATAATGTCCTAGAAAACCACAGCCCCATGGATGAGTATTGCCTGGTCCACACCGTGGTGCCTCCTACCCACCCCCTCCCTTTTGCACGCTGCTGCTCCTGATGATATTTTTTTGCTCCCCCCACCAGTGCCCCCTCAGATCACAGTTGGCCCCAGTTCCCTCACAGTGATGGTGAACGAGCTGGTGACACTGGAGTGTGATGCTACGGGGACCCCAACTCCGGTGCTGCTGTGGCTGAAGGATGGCAATCCCATGCCCAGTGTGGTGGCAGGTGGCCCAGAGGTGAGATGTCTCCTGATGGAGGGGGGGACTGGGGACATCCCACCAGGATGATGCTCATTTTCCTTACCCTGGCTTTTAAAATACCAATTGTTGGAGCTGAGCAGGTGCAATGTTGCTCAGACCTGCCCCATGTTTAGTCCATGGGAGCATTCAGCTCCATGCTGGGCTTTGCTGCCATGGGCAGAAGGTATCCAGGATGTGGCAAAGACAGGCTCAAGGCAGGCTTATGCCCCCCATCCCTGTTCCTGCCTGCTGGCTTGCAGCCCAGTTGCCTGTGAGTTTTCATGTTCATCTGGGCTCTTTCTGCTTCTTGGGGGAGCACAGATCCTCTCTGGTGGGCGTGTGTTGTCCCTGCCCAGCGCTCACCTCCAGGACTCAGGGACATACACATGTGTAGCCAGCAATGCCATGGGGGAGGACAGACGTGAGATCACCCTCGAGGTGCAGTGTAAGTACCCCCGTTCATCCCCAGCCCCTTCCCACCAGCGCAGCTGTGGGATTGGGTGTGATACTTGGGACTACGNAGGGCATTTAAGATCCCCCATCTCCCCCTGTCCAACCTTGGGAGGTGTCCTAACACCCACCTCTCATTCTGACCTTGTCCCCATGGCTTCTGTCAGCACAAAATCCTCTCACAAAGGNTGTGTGGGGCTGTTGGGGACCAGTACTGGGGAGGGAGGTGTACCAAAATGGGTGGCTCAGGGAATGTGTTGCCCTGTCGATCTGCTTCCCAGTGCCCTTCACTGCCCTGGGTGAGGAGGAGAATGTGACTGTCATCATCAACCATCCAGTGACACTGGACTGCACAGTCCCTGGGGTGCCCCCTCAGGGATCCCGCTGGCTGAAGGATGGGAACTTGCTCACGCCAAAGCCGGGCTTGGAGCTGTCTGTGGAGGGAATTGTGCTCCAGGTGACATTTTGGAGTGTTGCAAGGAATGGGAGGGGAATCAGGGCATTTAAGAACCCCCATCTCCCCCTGTCCGACCTTGGGAGGTGTCCTAACTCCCACCTCTCATTCTGACCTAGTCCCCATGGCTTCTGCCAGCACAAAATCCTCTCACAAAGGGTGGGTCCAGCATCTTAGTGCCTCTGCTTGCTCTGGCAGATCAGGGGAGCTGCTGTGCAGGATGCAGGCAGGTACACGTGCCAGGGCCCAGGCCACCCGGAGAGACACTACAAGCTCCACGTGTGGGGTAAGGGCTGCTCTGGCTGAAATAGCCCATCAGGGGCTAATACATATAAATATATAAATATATTTAGAGAGCGAGAGTGTATGTGTGTATATGTATATATACATACACAAACATATATACTATATTATATACCATTTATTTGTATGTATATTCTTCACCTGCGGTAGTTGACTGGCTTGGAAAACATTAAGCCCAAACTATTAGAGTTCTGCAAGACAATGGAAATGGAGGTGACAGGGAGTCCCCACCAGAAGGGATGTCAGGGGGAAAAAGCCAGTGTTTGCATGAGTCTTGAGGGGAGATTTCCATGACAATGCAGAAGAGGTGTCTCTCCAAAATGTGGGGCAGGAGAGCAAAGGGATTTCCTTACTATTGCCAGGGCTTCTCTGTCCTTTCTTTGCACTTAGTCAGCATGGGAGCTGTTGCAGGCAGTCTACCCCGGGCTCTGCCATTGCCTGAGTCAGGAAGATGCCAGTGGTGGTTCCCAGGCTGCTGCCAGGATGGGCCACCAGATGCTTTCGCTCGCTCAATTCAAGCATCCTTGCAGCCTCCCGGCTCATTCAGCACGTCCGCAGCGCTGGGGGCTGAGCCAGGGTCTGGCTTTTCTCAGGAATGCTCGAGGCCAGTTGGTGGAAGTCCTGCAGGCAGGTAGCCAGGGGGTGGAGAAATTCCAGTTCTCCTGCTCCAGGCTTGTTCCTGCAATCCCATCCCAGGGAAACGTTTGCACGTCTGGTGTCCTGGCTCGGGTGGATTGTTTGGTTTCTGCTGTTTTTGTTTTTTGGAGGTTTCTGGGTGTTGGGTTTTGTCTTCTACAAACTGATATCCCTCATGGGAAGGAGTTACCATTTCCCAGGCAGCTGTATTTATGAGCAACTGAGAACAGCATCTGATAATGGAAAGAGTTAGGTAACCTTCCCAGTGAGCCATGCTACCTAATAAGGCTGTGTCTGGCCAATCTGGGCTTGGCCTGCCTGTGTGGCTGGCGCAGGATGCTCGGTCATCCTCTGCTGTAGGCCACGTGCAATCAGAAGCATCACTTGCTTAATAGCTGGAGAACCAAGATTATTGTTTCCACATGGAGCCAGTGCAGGGGAGGCTTGCCGGTTCTTTGTGTGAAGCCCAATGGAGATGCGGGTGGTGTGTAGCCAGCAGAACAGAGCTCCGGTGGGAAGCTGCCCCTCTCCTCTTGTCCAGTGCCGCCACCAGTGAGCTTCTCCTCTCTTGTCCCCTGCAGTGCCCCCATCCTTCTTCTCGGCAGAGCCTGCTGCTGTGTCCGTCCTGGAGGGGCAGTCCATCAGGCTGGACTGTGAGTGCCATGGGATCCCCTTCCCCACCCTGAGCTGGCAGAAGGATGGTAAGGTCCTGCTCCTCAACTTCATCCCTCCCCACAGATCTGTTGACCCACCAGACAGATGTTGGTCTCCTCAGAACAAGGAGAGCTTCATGCTGGGCAACATCCAGCTTCTGGGTGGGAGCTGGTCCTGATGGGAATCTGAGAGAGGCTATTGTCTCCTTCCCTGGCAGGTGAGCCTCTCTCTGCCCAACCTGGGAGCCCAAAGCTGGTGTCTGCGGGAGGGAGGATGCTCTACATCGAGAAGGTATGGCTGGTGGACAAGGGGACATACACCTGCGAGTGCAGGAATGCCGCTGGCAGCAGCAGCAAGGAGCATCGCCTGGAGGTGCACGGTGAGCCAGTGGGGTCCAGAGATACAGAGGCTGAAGGTGCTGTGGTATCTCTCAATGCATGGTCCATCTGGACCCAAAAGTTCCTAGCCATTGCCTGCTGCCTTGGGTGTTTGGGAAAGGCTGCTGTTAGCTAGGTTGGCTTTGCACCTCCACATTTCCAGCTGATTGCAGCTGGTTTTCACTCCAGCAGCCTAATTGCACTAGTTGCACCTGCTCACATTTGCTTCAACCTCCTGCTGCCGCCATCCAGACCAGTGACATTCCTACATCCACTCACATACAACCAAGGGAGTTGTGAGTGTCACCTCCACCCTGTATCCCTCTGCCCCACAGCGCTGCCAAGGATTCAGAGCAGCAGCAAGGCCCTAAAGAAGGTTTCTGTCATCAAAGCTGGCGAGACAGTTTTGGAGTGCGAGGCCACGGGGACACCACTGCCTACGGTGACATGGGTGAAGGATGGGCAACCCGTGGCCAGTGGGGACGGGATCCTGCTTATGGAGCAGGGGAGGCAGCTGCGCATCCCCAAGGCGGAGGTGGCCCATGCTGGACGCTACACTTGCCTGGTGTCAAAAGTGGCAGGGCAGGAGCGGAGAGAGTTTGACGTTGCTGTGCATGGTAGGGGTGCGGTACAGGGCTGGTGCCTGGGGGGGTATAAGTGCAGGCAGGCTTGGGAGGGTGGTTATGTTACACAGCATGAGTGTGGAGAACAAGATGACATGGAGGTTTTGGACAACCCAACACACAGAAGATCTTGGGTCAGAAGGGGGATGCTCCAGGCACAGCTGTAGAACTGGCTTCATCAGGCTGGAGTTTCTTTCCAGGGTCATTAGAGCAGACCATCTCACACTTCATAGAGTTGTCTACTTTCCAACGAACTGGGGAAACCTCATGGGTCAAGGTACCAAGCACTTGAGGTGGAAAAGGCCTGAGGTGGCTTGGGGTGTGTGGCCAGCTTGGTGTCACACCTGTAAGTGTGGGCTTTGGGGTGCGGATAAGGTGGCACATACTTGCTGTAAGTCAAGTCACCCATCCCATAGCGCCTTTTAAAGTTGACAGCTTCAGATGATCTTGGTCCTTCTGGGCTTGTGTCTTCAAATTGTACAAGCAGGAGGGTGGGAATGAGCCAGGTTTACTCACTCAGTTTGCTTTGCTCCTCTGCTGTCTTGGTGACTGCTTTGCAAATGGATGCCCATCTTTTTCTGCATCCCCAGTTCCTCCTGAGTTCATTCAAGGATTGGGATTGACAACCAATGTCAGTGTGTCTCTGCATGGAGCCCTGACACTGACCTGTGAGGCCACTGGTGTTCCTCTGCCTACAGTCACCTGGTCCCGGGATGGGTCTCCCATCACGCCCAGCGAGCACACGCATGTGCTTTCAGGTCAGGGATGAGGCATGGATGATGTGAGAGACAGGAGCTTTGGGAACACATTTTGCCCCATCATTGATGGTGTGGGTGTAAATGAGTATAAATTCTGGGATGGGTTGGTGCCTGGATGAGGGCCCTGAGACCTCTCTGCTCTGTGCTTCCAGGGGGCTGGATGCTAAGACTCAGCCGTGCACGAGCCCAGGATGGTGGCCACTACTCCTGCCTGGCCAGCAATGCAGCCGGGGAGACCAGGAGGCATTTCTATGTGGAGGTCCTAAGTAAGGAGCTACAGTATTCCTGCTGGGATTTCAGATCTTCACCCTTATAGGGACAGTTGTGAATTAAGACTGTGCATGGTGGGAGCTGCAGTACTCAAGTCCTTTGTGCCTTAGCACGTGAGCTTGTAGGCTCAGTGAAGTTGGTCAGCTGCTAAATTCCCCAATGGCTTGTGTTCCTAGTTCCTCCCCGCATCGAGAATGTAGATGAAGAAGAGACCACCAAAGTTCCTGAGGGTCACCCTGTTACCTGGTCCTGCCTGGCTTCAGGTGAGCATCAGGCAGGGAGTAAAGGTGGCATGAGCAGGTGGGAAATGGGGCTCGGGGACCTGAGTCTCCCTTTGGTGTTCGGAGCAAATGACATGAAAATAGCTGAAATTGGCTTAAGAGGTTTTTTTGGGATAGCTCCTGGCTTTGCATTTGGGCTGTCCGGGAAGTGCTGAACCCGTGTGGGGAGCTTGTTCCACGATGTAACCTCCAATCTTTTCCAAATGGAGCTGAAATTCCTCTAATCTGGTTTCTCCCTTAGTGATGGGAATAATCAATCACCTCCTACTCAGGACAGCTTGCTTTCTTCTTGCTGGCTCATCTAGCAACTTCTAAAACCTGATCCAGATCATGATAACTTTGGATTTGGGTTGATGTCCCTGCTTCCCAGAAAAGCTCTGGCGTAGTGACCCCGGTCAGGCTGTGCTCACACATGGAAAAACTTTGCACAGAGGCCAAAACTTTCTTTCCACCCCACACAGGCAACCCCCAACCAAAGATCACCTGGCTGAAAGATGGCTACCCTCTGCCTAATGGAAACATCTTCTCCATCTCCTCTGATGGCTCCATGCTCCACATCCCCCAAGCCTCCCTGGCTGATGCCGGCCGCTACTCCTGCATGGCCTCTAGCTCTGTGGCAAATCAGACCAAGCACTACCTGCTGGATGTTTCAGGTACAAGATGCCTTTGGATGGAGGCAGTATCTCAAATCTGAGCAGGGAACATCAACTTAGAGAACTTTTTAGTTGCCTGCCCCAGGCAGGTGGTGAGGATCCCTTAACCCTACAGCCAGCAGCATGGCACTATGTCCTCAACCTGCTAGAAAGCCCTTGTGAGACCTCTTGAAGGAACATAAAGGGCTCATCTAGTGCAGGACCTATCTCTGATGATGGCTCGTGGGAAGGTGGAGAATGTCTTCTGTGTCCCCTGTGCTTCTGAAAGGCAGAGGCTGAAATTGGGCTTGTGCTGTGCATTTGACATGCTGTGATCACGCCCGACTCACTGAACTTGGATTGTGCTCTCTGGTGGGTGGATAAAGCAGTGAGAACCCTAAGTGGGTGCTAATGCTGATTGGCCGTGCAAACACCTCTCTGCAGCCGGTCCAACATCTGCTGGAGAAGCTGATGTCACTGCAGAAGAAGTCACAGTGATCATCAACAACCCCATCTCCCTGGTCTGTGAGGCTCTGTCATACTCATCTCCCAACATCACCTGGCTCAAGGATGAGGTTCCCCTCAAAGTGTCTAGAAACCTCCAACTGCTCCCTGGTACTGTGCTGGTATCCTCAGGCTCTGCATGACTGTGGTGTGGCCCCTTGCTCCATGCCCTGGGGAGTGGGAGTGGGGCCTTTTCTGGGTCTGGCTGTAGTCTAGGGCAGTGGAATGGTGAGAAGTCATCGTCCTGCAGGATCCAAGGGGCTCAGGTCTATCAGGTCAATGCTGGTCTTCCATGTGCTGCATCAACTGATAACAGCTAGAGCCTCCTTGGCAACATCAGTGAGACAGCACTGGTTTTTCCAGCTTGGAAACTGGACCGTAGAAGAGCACTAGACTCTCTCAAGCCAGGTTTACGGGAGATCAGCAGGTCCCTTAAGATGTCTCCTTGTGCTGCATGGAGATAGAGAGCTGTAGCTGTGAGTGGCAACCTTCTGAGTAGATCCCCTTTGCCCAGGTGGCCATGGGCTGCAGATCCTGAATGCCCAGGAAGAGGACGCGGGCACATACAGCTGTATCGTGGCCAGTGAAGCTGCAGAGGCTGTGAAGAACTACTCCGTGAAGGTCCTGGGTGTGTGAGCTCTCCATGTTCTTCCTAATTCCTGCAGCAACCCCACAACTGTAACTGGGCCAGTGGCCCTTCCCTTCCTGTACCCTCACCCTGGGGAGCTGCAGCTCTTGCACCTGGTGCTCAGTCACAAACATATCAGCACATGGCCCCAAAAAAGCCTCTGGTCTACGCTGGGGAGAGTGAAGGGGTCTGTCTGAGGGTGTCACTAGCACCCCAAGGTGTTGTCTGCCACTGATTAGGGCAGAGTAAGAGTTTGGGAGCTCTTCTCTCATCCCAGCTGTGCCATCTCTCCCCACCAGTTCCTCCTTCGATAGCCAGAGATGACCCTTTGGGGAAATTTGCCATGAAAGAGATAAAAGCCAGGGTCAACAGCACAGTGATGCTGGAGTGTGAGACCTGGGCTGTGCCAGAGCCAACCATCCGGTGGTACAAGGACAAGCAGGTGAGGTCCTAACTGCAACTGCTGCTGGTGTGGGGGGGCCCTCTCAGGTGGATGGAGTTGAAAGATATCCTTTATACGGCTGCCTGGGGTCTGTCCCACTTCTGGCTGTGTAATCCTCCTTCTGTTTCTTCCCTGGCTTGGGGCTGGGATCCTTGTGCAGCTCCTGGAAAGCAGCAGCCACCTCCAGATCCTCAGTGAAGGGCAGGTCCTTCAGATCAAACCAGCCGGCATCTCTGATTCAGGGCACTATACCTGCGTGGCCACCAATGCTGTGGGAGAAGATGACAGGGACTTCATTGTGCATATCCAAGGTGAGCCCTGGGCAACTGGCCAGGCCCTGGAACAGCGGGTCTCTCAGCAAGAGGAGGGGTCCTTAGTGAGGGTCCCTCATGGAGTGGAGCAGAGCAGGGTGATCAGGAAGAGGGTTTGTATCTGTTGGAAAACAGACATCTCCTTGGCTCCAATCAGGCCTGGGCAGATGCTCTGGTTGCACTGGAGGTGCAAGGTTCCCATTCCTCACAGCTGACCACAGCCTGTCCCTGCAGTGCCACCCCTCTTCCAGCAGCAGATGAGCCCCAGCGAAGCCCTTGAGATCTTCTACCGGGAGGAAGACCAGGACGGGGAGGTGACAGAGCACCGGCAGGCCATCCTCAACCAGCCCACTGCGCTCTACTGTGACACCAATGCCATCCCACCCCCCCAGCTCACCTGGTACAAGGATGGGAAGCCCCTCTCCCCTGGCCCGGGGGTGCTGATGCTGCTAGGTAATGGGGATGGGCCCTCAGCGCAGGGTTCAGGTAACGGGCATGGACCTTCAGTGTGGGGTTTAGGGGGGTTCCTGCAGCAGCTTTGTGGGTTGAGAGAAATCCCTAACATGGGGGAGGTTGGACCCTGTCCTCATGCTCCTGCCAGCATGCACAGCACCTGCAGGGTCACTGGGGCTGCATTAGGGGTCTGTGCACAGTGAGGTTGGAGGGGATGCTTCGACCCTCTGCAGAAGTGTCCCCTGCCCCAACTCTACCCTGCGCCACAGGGGGCCGGGTGCTGCAGCTGCAGGTGGTGCAGGAGGAGGACGCGGGCAGGTACACCTGTGAGGCAGCCAACGCGGCGGGATGGGACCGCCTGCATTACCTGCTGGAGGTGCTGAGTGAGTATGGGACCGGGGCAGGGAGTGGATGGAGTCATGTGGCAGACCCGTAACTGTCTACTTCCAGGTGCTCCAGCCATCCATGGTGGCACAGAGGGAATGGCTGAAGAGGTGACAGCCACCATCAATGGCACCGTCCGCTTCAAATGCAAAGCCACCGGGCACCCAGCACCTGTGGTGTCCTGGCTCTGGAATGAGGTCCCCATTGTGGTCAGTCCACGGCACCAACTCTTGGAGGGTGGCATGGTCCTAGAGGTGGGTGTTCCCCTAAGCAGGGGGGCTGTGCTGGGGTGACACGGGAGACACCAGGTGGAGGGGATGGGGCACTCATCCCTCCCCAGGGAGGAGGCTGTCCTGGTCTTGTCAGGTGCTGAGATCTGCATGGGACCCCCAGCAGATCCCTGGCTCGAGGTAGCCCTCAGCAGGGCTCTGCTTTCCCTTTGCAGGTGGCTGAAGTGGAGGCAGGTGACACTGGCAGCTACACATGCGTGGCCGAGAACCCGGTTGGGTCAGCTGAGAAGCACTTTGCCCTTGCTGTGCAGGGTAAGGCATCCCTAGTGGCCCTTCCCATGGCTGCTGATTTACCCTGTTCCTCCTTCTTCTCCTCCTTCTCTGCTGGCTGGAGTCTCCCGTGGCTCCTGAGTCACGTGGCTGCCCCCATGCTTGTCACATCTGCCCAGAGTGAGGAGGTTGAGGTGCCAGCATGCTCCAAGCAGTCAAGATGCTCAGTGCTCGTTTCCTCCTGGGGAGCCCTGGGAGGATGGCCTCCACAGTGACTGTTCCCCTCTGGCACTCTCTTTTGGCATGTGTTGGAGAAGAAGCACCCCAGATCATGGGCACGAACCCCGAAAGCATCGATGGTGTTGTCAATGGCAGTGTCTCGCTGGTGTGTGATGTCCAATCTCACCCTGCTGCGGAGATCACCTGGTACAAGGATGGCCATGTCCTGCAGCTCAGTGAGGAGGTGACCGTCACCCCAGGTATGCTGAGATGAGCAAGTATGACAGCCTGTACCCCAAGGCTTGGCACAGCCACCAGCTCTTGATGGGGTCTCTTTCTCCCCTAACCTGCCCATCTGGATGCCGCATGCGGGACTAGAGGTCAGACTTTCAGCCATAACCACACACTAACAACTTACTGCCGAGTGATCCCTGCTGGAAAAGATCAAGGTTGCATCCAGTAATCCAGTTGCATCCTGTGCTACTGCTCCCCAGGAGCTCAGCACCCTTCTGTTCTGTGCATAACAAGCTTTTGGACCTCAAAGAGAGATTTGATGGCCAGAAAGCTCTCCACGGAGCTTGGCTGGCTGCTGGGAGATGGGTCAACTTGCCTGTATGGTGGCCCAGACTCAGTCCTGTCTCCAGCCAGCCCTGACTCTCTGCTCTCTGCTTCTTCCAGACTCACGGGTGCTGCAGCTCCCTCACCTGCAGTTTTCCAGCTCGGGCACGTACACATGTGTGGCATTGAATGCGGCCGGCCGGGACGAGAAGCGCTTCATCCTGACCATCCACCGTGAGTGGCGAGGGCTCAGCCAGGAGCTCTGTCCCTGAGGGCACACCAAGGAGCTGATGGCAAACCCTGGTCTTTGTGTTCCTGCTCACACACCCCATCCCCATCCCTGCTCCTCCTCCCCAGAGACCCCAGGCGTTGAGGAGCCACAGCAAGAGACAGTGGATGCTGACGTGGGGAGTCCCCTTGTCCTGACCTGCCAAGTCACCAGTGTGCCTGCGCCCACCGTCACCTGGCTGAAGGATGGGAGACCACTTGGTGTGTGCTCAAGGGGAGGCCATGCCAAGCTGCCATCCCAGGCCTCTACCGCTGCCCTGCCTCAGTTTCTCCACTTCTAATCTGGTGGGGGGGAGGAGTTCAGGGCTCTACAGGGGAGGAGGCAGAGCACGAAGGGGCTGACGTTTTCCCTCCATAGTTTTGAAGAGGTTTCAGATTTGCTCCTGAGGCTGCAGCAATGGGATGTGGGCAGGGGATATGATGGAGAGATGAGGACATGAGCTCTCTGGGTACCAGCCCTTGGGTTACTCACTGGGACAGGGGTTTGTCCCTGGACCAGTGGCTCTTTTCTCCTGCAAAGCTCCAGCAGCATGTGGTGCAAACACCCTGCGCTGCAGAACCCTGACATCTGCTTTAATCAAGTCACCAAACCTGGGTCCTGGGGGTGGGAAGGAGGGAGTGTGACAATGTGTCTGTGGAGGGCTTGATGGAGGAGTTCTGCTGCAGCCTCCTTTACCCCATGTCCTTGTAGAGAGCAGCTCGGAGTGGGGGTTGGTGTCTGGTGGGGGGCAGCTCCAGCTCAGCCCCCTGCAGCCTTTCCACCAGGGCTGGTACACCTGCCTGGCACGGGGACCAGCCACCACAGTGCGCAAGGACTTCATGGTGCTGGTGCGAGGTAGGGCTTCCCCAGGGTGGGTGGGTGAGGGTCCCCAGGGACTCTTCCTTCCCCTCCTCTTCCTTAATCTCCTTCTCTTCTCGAGACAGTGGCACCCCGAATCACCAGTGTGGGGGTCCCCAGTGAGCACAGCGTGTTGGAGGGCAGAGGGGTGAGGCTGGAGTGCCAGGCAGAGGGGCAGCCCACCCCCCAGGTCTCCTGGCTGAAGGATGGGCAGCCCCTGAGGCTGCAGCCCCCTTCACGTGCCCGGTGAGTTTTGGGGGGGTGTGTCACCCCATGGGCTAGTGATGGCACAGCCCTCTCTGTGCCTCAGTTTCCCCATATGCAAAAGAGCAGTGTAAGGCTGAGCTCTGCTGGTTTTCCTTCTCTCCTTGCTTGGGCTGGGATGAGCATGTCCCAGCTGTTTGCTGGGAAGCATTGTCCCAACATCCTGGACAGTGCTGATGCCTGGCATGGTCACCAACACACTGGCATGATCCCAGCTCCTGTGCTGGCCTTGCAGCACACCCCAGAATCTTCATCTTGGGTTGCAACCAAGCGCAGAGCACCTCTGCCCCATGGGCTCATTAGGGATGGACACACAGGTCACTGCCCTATTCTCCCCATGCAGGATGTCCCCAGATGGCAGTTCCCTGCTCCTCGAGGGGCTCCAAGCCGCTGACTCAGGGGCTTACACCTGCCTGGCCCGGAACAGTGCAGGTGAAGACGCACGGCTGCAGACGCTGAGCGTGCTGGGTGAGCGGGGCTGAGGGCCACAGGGCACCACCAGGGCCACCTGACCCCATCAGCCTCATCAGCCCCTCTGTCCCCTTGCGCAGTGCCCCCCACCATTGAGAGAGGCAGCGATGACTCAGAGGTGGTCCGTGGCATCCTGTCCTCGGTGGTGACACTGGAGTGCCGGGTACGGGGTTCCCCTCCCCTGCATGTGAGCTGGCTGAAGGATGGGCTGCCCCTGCGCTTGTCCCCTCGTGTCACCCTGCTTTCATCCGGGCATGTCCTTCGGTAAGAAGTGACCCTGGAGTGATGCTCAGGGTTTGGTACCCAGGTTTGTGTGCCAGGATGACCATGGCTGTACCCCAAGGTGGCTGGGTGTCAGCGTGGAGACCTTGGGGTGCAGTGGGGTACCCAGAGCTGATGTCTCCTCCTCATCCCTGTGCCCTGCTCTGTGGTGTAGGATCTCCCAGGCACAGGTCTCCGACGCTGGGCTCTACACCTGCATCGCCTCCAGCCGGGCAGGGGTGGCCGATCGCAGCTTCATCCTGCAGATACGGGGTACGGGGCAGCCAGGGCATTGGGGAGAGCAGAGCAGGGGGCACTCAGGCACCAATTTTGCTGGCAGAGCATGCGTTGTGCTTTGCAGCCCCATTTTCCAGCAGGGTCCTGAGCCATCCCTTGGGCACTGAGGTGGGCTGGGAGAGGGTAGAGCATGGCAGAACCAGCCTGAAAGCAGTCCCAGAGCACCCTGCAGAGCACATGAGCTGCCTCTGGGTACTCTCAGGAAGCCAGGGAACTGCCAAATCCCTCCCCAGTTTGCTCCCATGTCCCCCCTAAAGGGAACCCCTCCCTCCCCAGTGCCCCCTGTCCTGGAGAGCGCCGAGAACAGCGAGGAGCAAATGGTGGCCAAGGGCTCTGATGTCACTTTCACCTGTGAAGCCACTGGGTCCCCAGCACCGACGGTGACCTGGCTGAAGGATGGCAAGCCCCTTGCATGGCAGAGCAACCATGTCTTTGGTGGCCCACGGCTGAGACTGGTAGCTGTGGGGTTGGCTGATGCAGGGGTGTACTCCTGCCTGGCGGCCAACGAGGTGGGGGAAGTCAGCAAAGCCTTCCACCTCCTGGTGACGGGTGTGTGTCTTCCCCTGGGGATCTGGAAAGGGCAGCTTAGCCAGTTTTTGGGTATCAATGAGGGGATGAGTCCACCCACCTCACCACGTGCCTTGCAGAGCCACCCCACATCGAGTCTGCATCCCAGCCCACTGAGATGTCCATCGTCGTGGGCACCCCACTAGAGCTGACGTGTGTGGTGACAGGCGTCCCTGTCCCCACTGTCACCTGGGAGAAGGACGGACGGCTGCTGGCAGGGCCCTGGCTTGTGTCGGGGAATGAGAGCACCTTCCACATCGAGAGCACTAAGGTAGGGGCTCCTCTTCCTTCTTCCTACCCCTATTTTCTTTTCATGTCTCAATTTTTCCCTCTCCTGGCTTTCCCCAGGTGGCTGATGCTGGCTTGTACACCTGTCTGGCTGCTAGCCCCGCTGGGGAGGATAGTAGGAGTTTCCATGTCAGCATCCAAGGTAGCATGGTCCCAGCAGTACAGTGAGGAGGGTGCTAACAGGGGGTGTCAGGGGTTGGTCAGAGGGATCTGTTGGACCAGAGAGTCAGAGCATCCCCTGCCCCCATCCTTGGGGATGGGAAGAGTGGTGAGGTCTGTCAAGCCTCCATCAGGCAGGATCCAGAGCACAGCGTGAGGTTCTGCCGAGCTGGGGAGCCATGCATGACTTATGGGGACAGGTCTGAGGGTGCCCAAACCACATGTCACCCCCCCTGACCCATCTGGCATGCATCCCACAGCACCTCTCAGCATTGCGAGCGTTGGAGAGACCCAGAGCATCACCACAGTGACAGGGGGGCAGCTCATCCTGGAGTGCCCTGAGGATGCTGTGCCACCCGCCCGCATTGAGTGGCACCGGGAGGGATCCCTGCTGCAGGTACCTGTGATGGGGACCTGGGAC
The DNA here is from genome assembly GCA_013400055.1 of Nycticryphes semicollaris. Lineage (NCBI taxonomy): Eukaryota > Metazoa > Chordata > Aves > Charadriiformes > Rostratulidae > Nycticryphes > Nycticryphes semicollaris. Next base: position 38,900 of record VXBJ01002369.1, read on the forward strand.
TGGGCACAGGCAGGGGCTCGGGTGAGCCTTTGCCAGCCCTGTCATGCTCATGGTGGGGACGATGCGGGGAGAGCTGCTGACAGGGACTCCCTGGGGGTGCCAGGAGGATGCCCGAAGGCAGGTCCTGGCCGAGGGGCGCTTCCTGCAGATCCAGGCTGTGGGGGCAGCTGACGGTGGGGAGTACAGCTGCAGGGCCACCAACACACTGGGGGACACCAGCCTGCATGTCCGGGTGGAGGTTCACGGTGAGTGACGATGCCCTGCCACAAGGCTTTGCTGGCAGCAAGTGCCAGCTCTGTCCCTGTCAGTTCAGGGATGTGCAATATTATGGGATGTCCTAAGGCTGGGATGATGGGAATGGGGGTTGGGCTATGCCCAGCCTCTAGTGCTGGTCTGGGCTGATGTTCTCCATCCCCTGAGCCCTGTCTTTGGCTTTCTCTGGTGATGGCTGGGTGCTGCTGCAGTGGCCCCGGAGATTCAGCCAAGCCCCGAGGAGGCGAGGGCACTGCTGAATGGCTCGGTGGTACTGCCATGCCAGGCGGAGGGGTGGCCCGTGCCCCGGGTGACATGGTGGAAGGATGGTCGGCTCCTGCCCCTTCACAGGAGCAATAGGTACGAGGCTCTGGGGGTTGGTGGCACCAAGAGTTGGCTCTCATATCGTGGCACCCTCCACATCAAAGGCATTTTGGTGTGCCTGCTGCAGAGATGGCACTGTCACCTGCAAAGGGCTGTGCTCTGTCCCCACAATAGCTCAGCAGACACTTGCCCCATCTGATTGTAATGTCACGTGTCACCTTCTCAGCTGTGTCCCCCCACGAGATGCAGCCCACAGGGCTCCCTTGCTCTCCCTCCCCAGGCTGCAGCTCCTGACAGGTGGCTCACTGCAAATCGACCCCATTCAGATCCAGGATTCGGGCTATTACCTCTGCATGGCATCTAGCCCTGCAGGCTCTGACCGGCGAGGCCTGGACCTCCATGTTCTGGGTAAGCAGAAGAGCCATGTGGATTCTTCCTGGGCTCAACCCCTTCCAACCCACAGCTGCTGGGCTGCTCTCATCGGTGCAATGATGTACTGCTGTCCTCTGCTCATTGCCTTTGTGCCTTTCCACAGTCCCTCCCACCATCACCTCTGGGCCCTCCAACCTCACCCTGCTGGCTCAGCAGCCAGCCACGCTGGGCTGTGATACCTGGGGATCCCCCAAGCCTCACATCAGGTGGGAGAAGGATGGCTACCCCTTGAACCCACACCTCCCACCTGGTGCCTACAGGTACTCGGAGCACCACCACCTCACCCCATTGAAGAGTCCCCCCACAGGGTGGTGTTTGCCACCTCTCGCTGCTCCCTGTGGGGAAGGGGCTGACCCTGATGTGTGCTTGGCCCCCACAGCTTGCAGTCCTCCGGGTCGCTGCTCATCAACAGCCCCAGTCCCAGGGATGAGGGATGGTACGAGTGCATTGCCACCAATGCTGCCGGAGAGGCACGCAAGGTCTTCCTTGTGTCCATCCATGGTGAGGTTCTGGGGGCTGGGGGTCTAACTGAGAGCAGCTTTCCTGGTGACTGTCACCACCTCAGGTGTGATGTGTGTGTGTTCCAGCCACCTACAGGGCTGGGTCCCCTCTAGGGGACTGGAGATGGAGATGGGTAAGGGGGGAAATAGAAATACCTAGGCCTGCATGCATGGGGGTGGGATCCCCTTCAGCATTCCTGTGCAGCCCTGCTCACCTCCCACTTCTCTCCAGTGCCCCCCACTATTGCCGATGACCTTACGGACGTGGTTGTCACCCGGCTGTCCCCTGCGGTCCTCACCTGCTATACCTCCGGTGTGCCCCCACCCAGGGTGTCATGGAGCAAGGAGGGGGCTTGGCTGGGCAGCCGAGGAGGGGGCTACCGCCTCCTGCCCACAGGTACTGGCACAGGGCAGTCCAGCGCTGGTGGGGCGGTGGGTCCCAGTCAGCTCTCCCTCTGCCTCCCTTCTGCTTGCTCTCTTCCCAGGGGCTCTGGAGATCAGGCAGGCGCTGCCTGCACACGCCGGCCGCTACACCTGCACGGCAAGGAACGCTGCTGGCACGGCCAGAAAACACCTATGGCTTGCGGTGCATGGTATGTATGGCTACCGGGGTTCCTGCTCCTGGGGGTCCCACTCCCAGTGCCTTTCCCAGCACTTCCCTGCCACTCGCAGAGCCCCCTGCCTTGAAGCCCCTGCCTGGCATGGTGATGGTGATGGTCAACAGCAGCACGTCGCTGTCCTGTCAGGCAACTGGTGTCCCCCGGCCAGAAGTCACCTGGCAGAAGGATGGTGTTGGCATTGCTGAAGGTGAGCAGGAGCCCACTTGGGGCTGGGAGAGCCCATGCTGCTTGCCAGCCTTTGCCTGGGGGTGTGATTTTGGGTGCCTGGGGGTTGTAGGCATCCCAGCAAGTTGCCAGGAGGCACTGTGCATGGGTCCTTCTGGCTCCCAGCTTGTGGAAGTGGGTGCAGTGGCTACTGGAGCCATTCCCCAGGGGCTCTCCAGAAAGGGGCACTTCTGCAGTCCCTGCACTCCATCCATTCACACCCCAGGATGGCTGTGCTGCCTTGTCCTGCCCTTCACTCCTATCCATCCCTGCAGGGCCCAGGCTGAAGGTGCTCCCCAACGGGCAGCTGCATCTCCTCCGAGCCTCCACAGGGGATGCGGGCACCTACCTGTGCGTTGCTCGCAACCCCTCAGGCACTGCTGCAGGGAGGACCAGGCTGATTGTGCAAGGTAAAGCAGGTCCAAAGGCTCCAATGTTTGCCTCATCTTCTGCTCAGCTTCTTCCCCAGCACCTCACAGTAAAATGTGGTTGTCCTCCTGTGCCATCCAGTGCCCCCCATCATCGCGGCTGGCTCGGAGGAGCTGGCTGTCCTGGAAGGGTTGGAAGCGCTGCTGCCCTGTGCTGCCCATGGTGTCCCTGAGCCCCGCGTGTCCTGGAGCCGGGAGGGAGCCCCAGTGCGGGGTGGAGGGGGGAAGGCCACAATCCTGCCCTCTGGGGAGCTGCTGCTCCGGGATGTCCAGGTAAGCACCAATCCCTTCTGCAAGCAAGCTAGCTATAAGGTTGGAATGCTGAGAAACAAGTGTCTTTTGCTGCAGAAAAGAAAGCCCAGGTTGTTCTGCACCCTGATGCTCTCCTGGCTGTTTTCAAAAGTCTTTGGCAGAGGGAGAGCCCTCTACAGTCCTTGGCAACAGGCTGGTGGGTTGGGGTAGTGTGTGTTTGTTAACATGGGCTGGAAAAAGTGGCTGTGGCTGAACTTTGGCTTTTTGGGTACACAGCAGCCAGCAGAGCCATAACCCAGTGAGCCAGGGCTGCAGCTAGACCCCAGACCCAAGCTGACCCCCTCTCATCCTCCCCTTCCTTTGTGTAGGAAGGGGATGCTGGGATCTATTCTTGCACTGCGGTCAACTCGGCTGGGAGGGCTGTTCGCCGGCTCTCCCTCTCCATCCACACCCTGCCCACCTTCACCCGCCTGCCCGGAGACATCACCCTGAACCGGGGCGAGAGGCTAGAGCTGGTGTGTGCTGCCACAGGCAGCCCCCAGCCCCGCATCTCCTGGATGGCCAATGGGCACCTCATCACTGGTATGTGGCCAGGGGACCACAGGCAGGGGGGCAGAGAATGCTAAGCTTGGTGGGAGGATGTGATCCTGGCTCTATCCCTGTCCTTTTCCCACTTTTTGGGGACCCTAGGGTGCTGGCATGGCTGTTTGTTTGGGGTTATAACCAGCTGGTCCCTGTCTGTGCTTTTTGGGGGGATTTCACCCCACAGATGGTGTGTCGGAGCAAAATGGTTGGATCACTCTGCGGCGGGAGGCAGCCACCCGTGCTGACAGTGGGACCTACGTCTGCCGTGCCGAGAACAGCGCCGGTGCCATCAGGGCCACCGCCTTTGTCTCTGTCAGAGGTAGGTGCTGGCAGGGAAAACAGGGTGCGCGGCCAGCCCTCCTCCTCTGCCACCCTTCTCCCTTCCCCAGAGGCACCCATCATAAGAGGGGACCCCAGTACCTACCAGGTGGAGCACCCCGGGGGCGATGTCCTCCTTGACTGCGACACCCAGGGCCACCCTGCACCCCTCGTCCGTTGGAGCAAGGATGGGTTCCCGGTGGCAGCCAGCGGGCACCTGCGCCAGCTGCAGAACGGCTCCCTGGCCATCCGTGCTGTGGGGGTGAGTGGGGTTTGGGGGGGGGCAGCACATTTTGGGGAGATTTCATGGCAACACCAAGCACTGTGCTAATGCTATTGGTCCTGCTAGAGCACCGATGTGGGGCACTATCGATGTGTGGCAGAGAATGATGCAGGCACAGCGGCAAAGGTTGTCACCCTGGCCCTGCAGAGTGAGTGTTGCCCCCTTTTGCACCCTCCTTTGGAGGGGACTGCAAATCATGTCACCCCTCACCCCCCTGGATTATCCCTGAGGAACAGCCCCAGCACTGCTGGGATGCTGTGGCACTGCCCACATCCCTCTCCCTGCCCAGGTGCCCCGGTGGTGACGGTGACACCGCGAGCGGTGGCAGCGCATATTGGGCAGCGGGTACTGCTGCACTGCACCATTTTGGGGGAGCCCACCCCCTCTGTGGAGTGGCAGCGCGACGGGCAGCCCCTGCCCGAGGGTCCCCATGCCCGTGTCCTGCCCAATGCCACGTTGCTCCTGCCAGCTGTCAGCCACCGTGATGCCAGCACCTACTCCTGCCTCGCTCACAACGCCCTGGGTTCTGCCATCGCTCACGTCTCCCTGGCCATCCAAGGTGGGTGCTGCCCTGGGGCTTGGGCGGCTTCTGGCTGGCTTGGGGGGCTCCTAGTTGGCTCAGGATGCTGAAGCTGCCCCCAGCACTGTTACATCCTGCAGTAAAATCTCCTACACGGTGGTTTGGAGGGATGTTGCCTTTTCCTGCTTACTCTAAACCCCTTGATTCATACTGTGGTTTGCCCTCCTGTTTCTTCTGCTGCTCATCTGAAGGTCTGACCCCGGATGAACCCTTGCCCCAGCACCCGCTGCATGCCAGCCTGTGCCCTGGCTCGCCTCTCCCAGCCTTCCTGCATTTGCCGCCCGTGATTGAATTCCTGGTTTCCCAGGGGCTCTGCCAAACGCACAGGCACATCCTCTGCCTCTGCCCCCCACAGGGAGCAGAGTGCCAGGCCAACTGGCAGTGAGGAGGAAGCACTGGGTGCCCTGCATGCCCTCTGCATGGCTGTTGGCATCCTGCTGCCAGGCATGCCAGGGGAGAAGCAAATAAAAGCTCAGGGTTGGGACCAGGGCTACGGGGATTGATTGATATAAAGCAGCGATTGAGGGTGTTGGTGCACGTCAGCGTGTGCAAGGCACGGGGTCACACTCACAGCATCCCCTGCCTGTGTGCCACCGAGCTGCCTGGACCCACAGGGTCTTTGGGGGCTGCACTTGCAGCCAGATAGGGCTACTGTCCACCTCGCTCTGGTTGCCCTCACCTCCAGAAAATTGGAGATTTTCTTGACGCAAAAATTATTGAGAGGGGAGATGGGAAACTGCCCTGTTTTCTCACAGGAGAGCAGCTCCAACGCTGCTGCCCCTGTCCCTTTTGCCCCAGGGAAGCCACACCGGGCACAGGGCACCCTGGTTGGTGTCATTAATGACCATGAGCTTCATGTTGCCACCCTTGATGCCAGCGTGCTGGACGACCCACACTCTGGCACCGCTGTGGTCCGGAGCACCATCAGCAACATCCCACCCGCTGTAGGTAGGTGGTCACCCCTGTCCTCCCGTCAGGGAGCATGGAAGGTTGGGTGATAATCTTGGGGGACTTTTCCCCAAAAAGCAGCATCCCCCTGTTTGTGCTGTGCCCCACAGCGGGGGGGGGTTAGGGAGGGCTGGGTGCCCCCTTAGGAGGATGCTAGCTCTGTGGTGACACCCTTTCTCTTCCACCCCCAGGGCCTCTGATGCGGGTGCTGGTCACCATCATCGCCCCTGTTTACTGGTCCTTGGCACATGCTGCTGGGGGGTCCCCAAGCCAGTTCCCGCTCAGCCAGGGCACCTTCCGGCAGGACTCGCAGCTGGAGTTTGCCACAGGTGAGGGACGCCATGTCCCCGGGAGCGTTGGGGACTGCAGAGCCTGATCCTGCTCACCTCAGCCTCCATCACCCCTATGCACCATCCCCGGGGACTCAGCCATCGCTGCTGAGCTTCACAACCAGAGACAGAGCTGCGTTTGGGGGTGTCTTGCGCTGCAGCTCACTGTTTTTCCCCCTACCGCTGGGTAGGAGAGATCCTGCGGGTCACCCACCTGGCCCGGGGTGCGGATACTGCTGGCTCCCTGCTCCTGGACAGTGTGATCAGTGGCTCCGTGCCGGAGAGCATCAGCAAGGCCACGGTGATGCTGCAGGTGCCAGCACAGCCCCAACTCCCTGTGGGGGAGCCAGGATCCCACGGCTGGGAGCCTGGGGATGTCCATGGCCTGACCTCTTTCTCTGCCTCCCCCCAAGGACTTCAGCGAGCGCTACGTGCAGATTGGTGTGGGGCAGCTCTTGGGGGGCTCAGTGCAGAGCTTCCTGAAGGACGGGCATGTCATCCATGCCCGCTGCAATCACACCATCATGTATGACCCCCCTGAGGGCCCACAGCTTCCCCGGGTGCAGCACATCCGGGCCAGTGCTGTCAAAGCCTTGTATGACCCTGCCTCAGAGGAGCTCCGCTTCCAGCTCCGTGCCTCACTTGATGAGGGTAACGAGGGGATTCTCAGGGATGGGGATGGAAAGGTTGGGATCCCTTGTCAGTCCTGGGTGGTGCGAAACCACATCCATGCAGTAACATGTCCCTTGTCACCTTCTCTGCTTGTTTCCCAGGGGCTGATGGAGACCAGTGCCCACCAGGATTCATCCTGAGCCCTGGGCAGCTGTACTGCATTGGTACAGACCCTTCCTGAGGGGGTGCATCAGGGTGGCGAGGGGTACCTGCTGCATGGTGTCACCTCCATGTCCCTCCCAACCACATCCCCTTTCTGCTCCCCAGATATTGATGAATGCACTGAGGGGTCCCACACCTGCCGCTACAACCAGCTCTGCCAGAACACCCCAGGAACCTACCGCTGCACCTGCCCTCCTGGCTACCGCTCGCTGGCTGCTGGCTGGCCATGCCTGGGTACCAGCTGGGGTCTCAGGGCACATGTCCTTGGGTCGTGGTCATTCCCCTGCTCTGCTCCAGCTTCAGTTTTCCCATCCAGATTCAACCCCTCATCTCATTTTCTCCACCAGATGTAAACGAGTGCCTGCAACTTCCTCCACCGTGTGCCTTTGAGTGTCGCAATCTGAAGGGCTCCTATGAGTGCCTGTGCCCACCTGGCAGGACCCTGCTGCCAGGCGGAGAGTGTGGCTCAGCAGGGGTGGATGGAGGGGCCACAACAGGCAGCACTCCTCAGGACTCCATTCTGCGCTGGCTGGGGTCGAGCAGCCCACGGGGACGGTCCTTCTACACTCGGCTCGCCCTCCATAGGGTGGCGAAGGCTGCAGGGCTGGGTGACCGTGCCCCCCCGTGCCCCACAGGCTTCATCAAGAGGAATGGCACCTGCACTGGTGAGTGGGCATCAGGCGAAGGACTTTGTGGAGAGTTTTGGAAGCCACATTGTGCCCAAAAGGCCCTCATGTTGCCCTATCTCCCATTTTATTCGCACCCCATTCACTGGGTTGGGGTCTTCTTGGGTTTGGCTGTGCCAGGAAGGGGAGGCAAGAGTTGGGCTGCCCCAGGGCAGTGGGCAGTGGGCACTGGAGGGGACTGACACTTCCCTGCTTGCCTTCACCCCTCTCACCCCACAGACCTTGATGAGTGCCAGATGCTGAACCTGTGCCAGCACAAGTGCAGAAACAGCCTGGGCACCTACCACTGTGTTTGTCCTCCCGGCTACCAGCTCCAGCCCAATGGGAAGACCTGCCACGGTCAGTGTGGGCATGCCTGTGTCCCTTGGGGTCTGAACAGTACCCCACAGTGTCCTGGGTGTCATCTCTTTGGGGCTGCAAGTCTTTTCCTTCCAGGGGAGAATTGTTCCCAGGCTCAGCACCCTGCCTAGCCTGGGTGCTTTCATCTCACTGCCCGTGTCTGAGACCCCAGGACAGGGGTGGGAAATGGCGATTTGAATCCCCATCTCAGCCTGGGGTGCAGGGCCACCCCAGCACCCTCAGACCTGTGTCCTCTCTGCCCACAGACATAGACGAGTGCATGGAGGGCACGATTCAGTGTGGCTCAAGCCAGATGTGCTTCAACACCCGTGGAAGTGCCCAGTGCGTGGATGTGCCATGCCCGGTTGGGTACCGGAGAGGCTCCAACCCCAGGTGAGTCGTGCTGCAGGGCTGGGGTGGGCACCTGTCCCACCATGGACGCTGGTGACCTGGCCACTCTCGACAACCCATGTCCCCCCTGGCTCTCGTGCAGGCTGTGTATTGGTCACTGCACCCCAGACTGTGGCTCAGCTGGCCCCCCCATGCTGCAGTATGAGCTGCTCCCCCTGCCCCTTGGCATCGCCGCTGGCCGGGATGTGGTGCATCTCACCCCGGGTACTACCCTCCGCCATCGTCCCCTCTTCAAGCTGCTGGAGCGGGAGCCTGGCAGCCCCTTCACCCTCCGCACCGAGCAGGGCCGGGGCATCATCTCCACCCTGCGCCCACTGCGGGACCCTGGCACCCACCGCCTCAAGGTGCAGGCATTGGCCCCAGGTGGGCAGCGGGCACCCAGCATCTTCCTCCTGCTCATCTCCATCTCACCCTACCCTTACTGACACCACCAAGGGACAGGAGGGGACACAAGGTCACTTCTCCTGTCCCTTGCTACCCATGCAGGCACGAGGCTCAGAGAGAGCTGAGCTTGCACCTTTCCTCTCCCGCTCTGGGCACCCCCTTTGCTTGCCCCTGCCCCTGCCCCCATTGTTGTCACCCAGAGCCAGCTCCTGACTCAGCAGGGCCCTGGGAGGAGACACAAGATGTCCTGTCTGCCTTTTGCAATCAGGTTTTGTTGCAACCCTGCAACTTGGACCGGTGGCCCCGGAGCAAACATAGCTCTGAATGGCCTTGGCTGTGATCAGCCCCCAGACAGGACGGGGAAGAGCCAGGTGACAGTGGTCAGCGCGGGCCCCAGTGAGGTGTCCTGGGCTGGGGTGGGTGCAGGGTACCCCAGCATTAACCATGCATTAAATATTGAAATAGCCTTGTGTTGATTTTTTTACTTTAACCCACTTGGTTTCTGTGCATACTTATTTATTTATGGTTTTCTTCCAAATAAAGGCATTTCATGGATAAATATCAGCTGTGCCTGCAGAAAGCAGCTCCCTTCAGTGTGCAGGAGGGGGCTGCCCCAGCAGCAGCCCTGACTTCCCCGGGGCCTTGGGCACCTCCTTGTGTGGCCTTGGACCCTAGAAGGGGGATTGTCTGGATGTGGCAACACCTGAGGGCCAATGTCCAGCATCTGAAGGTCCAATCTTGCCCCAGCATCAGGTCCCTCGGTCACCAAGAGCAGGATATGGCCTCTGTGCAGGTGGAGGCTATTCCCAAAAAGCCATTTCAGGGAGAGGGGGTTCTGGTCCCAAGGACCTGAGCCCTCATGTCCCCATGTTTGGGCCATTGGGTCTGATGATGCACCCAGGTGAGAGCGCTGTGGTCAGATGTTACTGAAGCTTGCTCTTGCTGTACCCATATCAGGGCACTGAGATGCCCCCAAAAGGCCCTGCCCTTGGGGTTAGGGCTTTCTTGTCCCCCAAGGATGGCTTTGCTGCAGGACTAGGATCCCCTGGGCACGTGTGAGGCTGAAAGGTTTTTTTGCCCCATGTGTAGCCCCCTGCCCCATCCTCTCCTGCCCACCCAGGGTCCCACTTCTCCTGATGAATTCAAATAAATTCAATCCTCCCCCCTGGCCCCTCCCATGCTGTGCCAGGGAGAAAAGCTGGGCAGCTGCAGAGCAGCTGGGCACTAACTCCCTTTTGTCCCCTGTTTTCTCACTCCTTGGGGCAGGCAGATCCATGGGGTCACTCCTGAGGGGAGGTGGAATGGGTAGCACCCTCTTGGTGCCCTGTTGGAGACTAATGAGGAGATCAGGAGTGAGGGGACTAGAGATGACAGCACCTAGAGCAGCCATGCTAGGGCCAGGCACAATCTCCATCTGACGCGGGGTGCAAGCTGTTCCCGCTTTCTGCCCCTGCGGGCAGGCAGAGGGCAAGGCCCCGCCTGGGGACGGTACCCACGGAGGGGACAGTCCTGCAGCGGGCCCCGCCTGCCCCCGCCCAGCTATAAAGGAGGAGGAAGAGGAGGAGGATGCTCCAGGCACCGGACCGGAGCGCCGAGGGCAGCCAGTCCCCAGGGAGCAGGTGAGTGCAGACGTGGCATGGAGGGGGCTATGGGGGTGGATAATGGAAAAAGGAGCTCTTTGCCTTGGGGTAACTGGACCCTTGTCCCTGGCAATCCCCTCTCCACCCACCCAGGGGTCTCCCCCACCTCTAGGTGCTGGAAAAAGTCTCATTGATCCCTACAGGAGCTGGGCAGTGGGGGGGTCCTAGCCCCTTCCCAGCCATGCCTCTGCTGCAGGAACCCCTGGGGACCCTCTGCCCGTGCTGCCTGCCCCATCCCAACCCACAGGCAGCACTTACCGGAGCAGAGGCTGCTCTTCCAGCCCGGCTGGTGAAGGCAATTCCTCTCCTCACCAAAGTTTCAAACTTTTTATTCCTCTCCACTTTTTTTTTTTTTTTTTTCCTTGCTTTTAAAACCAAAAGTGCAGAGCAGAGCAGCCAGGGTCACTGGTAAAAACCCTGCCCCAACTCACACGGAAATTGCTACAGAATAATAATCAGGACTGAGAAAGTCCCGCCATGTTCCCCTTTGCTGAGCTTTGTTTGCTCTCATTTATTACTACCTAACGCCAAAATTTCGGGGCTCTCCCTTCCTGGGCAGGCAGCCTTGGCACAAAGCTTTTTTTTTCCGGAGCTGGCAACACTGGTGGCCTCATAGCGTTCCCTGGATGCAGGACGTGTCCACAAGGCAAGGTGCTCCAGGTCCTTTGGGCATCACCTGGGCAGCGCGACGTGTCTGAGCAGGCAAGACATTGGAGATGTTTCCTCTAATTCCCTGCTGGGCCACTTGTGATACGAGCGTGTCTGGTCTCAGAGGTGCTTTGACAGGCTGGTAGCCCTGACGGCATTGCTGGCAGCTGCAGCAGGGGTGGGTTTGGGGGGTTAAGAAGGGGATTTGCCTAATGAGGAGCTGCAGGTGCAGCATCATGCTTGGGCTGGGCCCTTTTTGGGAACTGCGAGTGCTTTCCTGTAAATGCCCTGGTGAGGAAGGGGATGGCCAAGCCTCCCCGGGCAAGGGCCCAGCTCGGCACACCCACAATGCCTGGGGCATAGGGAAATGCTGTTGCACAAGCCCGGGTGCTGCCTGCACTGCCTGCACAAGCAGCCAGATGGGCACGGGCAAGCTTGGGGAGCCGAATTGCGGTTACCGGGGTGCCAGACCCTTTTTGCTCTTCAGCAAGAAACCGGCAGCAGCAGGTCAGATCCTGCATGTGGGTGGGCTCCAAGCCACGGAGTAACCTCATCCCGCTGGGAAAAGTGCTGGGTGGGCCAGCTTGGAGGAGCTGGGCATGGCACCCTCCCCGCCTGCAAAAGCAGGAGCAGGATTGTGCTGACTTGGCAGCAGCAGCAGTGTGAAAATTGCTCAGGATAGGATTTGGCTGGCTCTTCTGCCCGCCTTCCCCGGCCAAGGGTCAGCTGGCATCACCTCTTCATGGGGCCCTGGGATTCACAGTCCAGCTTGGTGACCGTGGGGATGAGACCCGAGCCCTTTCCCACAGTGGGACCCCCCTGTCCCTCTCCCTGAGCCCTGGGCTGCCACCTCCTTCACTCTCTGCTGTTGCTGGCTGGAGCCCTCGATCTCCTTGGCCAAAGGGTGAGGGACACCGAGTCTCCACATAGGTGTTTCACGCTGGCAAGAAACATGGGGCAGTGTAACTAGGACAAACACTCATTAAACATTAATTAGTCATTGGTCTGGGCTGCGTGGGATGCTGCCGGGCACCCCAGCCCTGCAGCTGTGGCTCACCCGCAGTGCCGGTGGGTGCTTGGGGCCAAGCCAGTGGGTGGTTGTGCCTGTCTGCTGCTGTGGCTCCTCCACACTGGCCCTGGTATGGAGCCACGATGTGCCAGGTCGTGCCTGGACAAGGCATAGGGCTGCATCTCCATGGCAGCTGGGTGCCTGTGTCTGAGTCCTGCCCCCCCGGCACTGTAGGGCGCTTGCAGAGCGTGGTGTGGGCTGTGCCGGGGTTGCCACAGCAAGAGCCACGTGGAGAGAAGGTAAGAGCAAAATGTCCCCCATGGCTGCCTTGACCTCCTCCATCACCTGGCTTTTGCTGGGTGTCCTGGCCAGCAGCGTGCCCTCCCTGGCTGGGGACACAGCCACAGGATGTGGCTGCAATGCCATGGCTTTTCCTCCTGCCCCCAGCTCTTCCCCTCCCTGCTTCTTGCAGTCCAGGAGGGCTCTTGGTCCAGCTGATCCCTCTCAATGCTATGATGAGTCCTCTCCTGCACAGCTGCCAGCAGCCTGATGCTCCTGACAGAGTAAAGGGCTCAGATGGACCTGAGAGCGGTGTGCTGCCCCTGGCCCTGGTCCCACAGGAGCACATGGCACCTGATGGCACTAGCTTTCGCTGCCTGTGAGTGAGAGCAATCCTAGAAGCCTGTGTTTTAATTGGAGAGCTTGGCCCAGCACCGGCAGCCCCACCTCGTGCTCCTCCACCTACCTAAGCCACTGCCAGCTCAACGTTTCTAGTTTGCTGTGGGTTTTGCTCATCCCCTGAGTAATGTTTGTTTTGCCCAGAATATTCCATCCCAGGGAGAGCCCTCACCCCTGACTGCCCTCAGAGCCCTGTGGGATCACAACAGCCCCGTGGCCAGTTTGGGGACACCAGGGAGGTTGTCACAGCTGGTGGTTGCATTGTCCCTGTGATGAGCAGGAGCAGGCTGATGTTCAGGGCTGGGGCTGAGGCTAATATGAACTCATTTTCCTTTGTTTTGCCAGAGCCATGGCTCAGCCCAAGGGCACAGTGGTGCTTGCCTACAGCGGGGGTCTCGACACCTCCTGCATCCTGGTGTGGCTGAAGGAGCAAGGCTACGATGTCATTGCCTATCTGGTAAGCCCCAGTGAACCCCATCCCCGGGGACTGGGGATGGAGGTGGTGCTGGGTCATGGAGTCTGGGGCAGGGGGCCTGGTGCGTATGTGGCCATGGTGGTGACCCCCTTCTCGCTGGTTAACCATCGCCCAGCCTGCATGCTGCTCTGCTGAGCTGCCAGTCCTAAGTGGCACAGCCTGTTCCTGCCAGTAAATGACCCTCTGCTAATGAGGACAGCACATCAGGGCAGAGCCATGGGGCTTGGCAGAGGGAGATATGGCCCCATGCTGTCTTGCATGGGGGCAACCCCCTTCCTGTCCATCCCAGGTGGCCTCAAGCCCAGCCAGTATAGGCTGTGCTGTGCTGTGCTGTGATGAAAAATTCTAGAATGGTCTTGTTCTGGGTTTGGTGGACACCTTTCATATCAGTATTGTTTTTTCCCCTTTCCAGGCCAACATTGGGCAGAAGGAAGATTTTGAGGCAGCACGAAAGAAAGCAGTGGCACTGGGGGCTAAAAAGGTAACTATGTCCCTCCCTTGTGGTGCTCAGGGGGCTCTGAGGTCCCCCTGGCCACCACCGTGGGGCTGAGCCGTGGGCTCTCTCCTACTGTGTGGCTGGGGCCGCTGTAGGCATGATAACAGTGCCAGTGAGGAATCCATTTTCCAGAGATTTTTGTAACAGAGCCTTTCAGCAGCATGTAGGGAAAGGGAGGCAAAGGGACCGTTCACCGCAACATCCTGAAAGCCCCAGAGGAGCGGGATCCCCTCCAGTCACCCTGGGGCTTCCTCCATCCTGGCAGGTTTACATCGAGGACATCAGCAGGGAGTTTGTGGAGGAGTTCATCTGGCCGGCGGTGCAGGCCAACGCTCTCTACGAGGACCGGTACCTGCTGGGGACAGCGCTGGCACGGCCCTGCATCGCCCGCAAGCTGGTGGAGATCGCCCAAAAGGAAGGAGCCCAGTACGTTTCCCACGGGGCCACCGGCAAGGTAAGGGAAGATAGGGACACCGTATTGTCACAGGATACTTGGGGAGGGACCCGTTCCATACGTTGGGTGAGCTGTGGGTGCTGGAGGGGGTGCACAGGGTGTTTTTGTGGGTGCTCTGAGGGGCTGTGCAAAGCCCAACCGTGTTTTGACACTTCGTTCTCGGTTCTGGGGTTTCTGCACCCAATTTCGGTTCCTTCTCACTGTCGGGAAGGCTTGGGGCGCAGCCGAACCCCCGCTTTCGGGAGTCCCTTTCTAAAAGCTGCTGCAGACAGGGGCTGCCCGGGCCAGGAGACGGCTGGGATTGAGCCAGCATCGTCCGGGGCGTTTCGGGGCACCCCGGGGAGGGTGCGACTGTCCCGGTCCCTGTCCCCATCCCCAGCTATCGCCGCCGGGCGCAGGGAGGACACTTTGCCGCTAGAGGCAGCCAGAGACCGTGGAAAGGGTGCTCGGGGCCAGCCCCTGCCTGGAGAGGGGAAATCCTCCACTAGGAAGGTGGGACCTGGACGATGTGACCGTCCCCTGGTACTTCCAGCCACTGCCTGCACGCTGCCCAGCCAGGTGCGGGGACACCCAAGGCAGGGTGACACTGCCACCCAGAGACCTCTGTGGTGCCCTTGGGTGCTGTGCATGCACCCAGGACCCGTTGAGTGCCTCCTTCTTCCCGTTCCACAGGGACCTCAAGTGTAGATCATGCCTGTCTCGGCCCAGGGGCAAAGGCGAGGTGCCCACCTGGAGGGGTCTTGGTGTAAAGGGCTGGGTTTGGGTCTCCCTAACTAAGGCAGAAGGCCCTGCTGGAAGGGAGGTGGTGAATGTGGCTAGGGAATAGCCAAGGAACATGCTGGCACTGAGGAAAAGGGGTAGAGGGGTGTCTGGGGGACTTTGTGGCTGAAACAGCTCTTGCTCCTGCCATGATGGGTTGCCCTTCCCTGTTCGTCTCACCCATCCCCAGCAGCCCCCTCTTGAAATCCCCCACCCAAGAGTGCCCTGGCGTAAAACACCCCCAATGCGATGATGTCCCTTCTTCTCCAGGGTACCACCAGCACCCTGCTCGCAGGGGCACCCTCGGCTGCCCCTGAGGCCATTAAAGCCAGGGAGGCCGGCAGGGACCGACTGCGGGTAACTCGACCCGGCTGCACCCTGTCCCCGGCTGCAGCGTCTTAAATGGGGGCCATCTGCGGTGTCCCCACTGCCAGAGCAGATGGGCTTGTTTTGGGCCTGTAAGGGAAATGAGTGCTTTGGTGGATGTTCTCGCCTTGGTGTAATAGTCCTCAGGGATTTCCCAGCCTCTCTGTAAATGTATCCTCCAGGCCAGGGCCAAGAGGAGGGGAGGAGAGGGGGGTCCTTAGGCCCCTTGGTGTTGGTGGAAAATAAGCTTTGGCGAGTTCTATTCCCTGGGAAGTGCTAATAACTCCCAGGCTCGCTCCTCTCCCCTTCCTGACTACCTGGCCTCATTAGCAGGATCTCATCAACATGGGCCAATTAAGATAAAGGGAGGTTCAGGTATTTAATTGTGAGCTGCTGTATCCTCCTGGACCCTGTGGTCTTCCTCACCCTTCTCTGATGCCTGTGGGGGAAAAAAACATCCAAATCTGGTTTTCTGCTGGTTCTGTTTTTACGGGTCTCAGCCCAGGGCAGCACATGGCTCTTGGGTGACTCGAGGGTGAGCCAGGCTCCTGCAGAGTTGGATGAATGAGCTGCATCAGGGTTTTCATCACTTGGTGCCCAACTCTATCAGAAACATCAGGAAAGGTGCTTTGGGGTTCAAAACAGGCGTGGAGAGGGACCAGGAGTGACCCCCATGAAACAGACCTGGCTCAGGACCTGGCCCCTCCCATTGCAATGGAATTACAGAGGAGATAAATGTGTCCTTAGCCTCAGTATGTTTTTCTGGTGAAAACACTCAGCAACCTGATCCCAGTGTCATTACTGGGAAACTCGGTGTGATTTCCCTACTCTTGCACAGAGAGCCTGGCTCTATAAAGTAGCAGGAGGGTGTCCCTCCTGCCTGGTGGCTCTCACAGAGATTTGCAAATGCCCTGCTTAGCTGAGGGTCTCCTGAGCCATGGGCTGGAAGGCTTTTCCCCACAAAGCAGCTTGTCCAATGTGTTGGCCAGAGCTGAGACCCTGAGATGTGTACCCTCTAGCTCTCTGCTGGGTGACTTTGGTCCTGTCCCTGCCACAGGGACAGCAGCTGCGAGCAAGGAAGCAGCACATCTTTGCCTGCCCCAGCACAGACTGAGCCCTCAATATCTCCTCTTTGTGTTTCAGGGCAATGACCAGGTTCGGTTCGAGCTCACCTGCTACGCCTTGTGTCCTAATATCAAGGTAAGGCACCCAAAACCATCCCTTGGACTCCCACCACTGGGCTCCCGTCTCCCTCCCCAGCTGGTGGGGAATTTTAACACCGAAATGAGCGGCTGTGCCTCGCTTTAACAAGCTGCCAGCTGCACAAAGCGACGTTTTGGCATTTGAGGGGGCTGTAATGATCCTTAATTGACCTATTTTTACCCCAAACACCATGAGGCCGTGCAGGAAACTACTAAGGCAGCTGCTGGATAATCGATGCTGCATCCAGCGGCTTGTTTAGGGTCAGGGGTTTGGGTTACTCCACACTTGCTCAGGGATATTAAATTTCGGCTGGGGGACCAACACCCCATGGGTCCTGGCTCCCCAAGGGGCCACGAGCCCATCTCCTCCAGGGAACCCAGAGAGTGCCAAGGGGCAAAGGGAGCCCAGGGGCTGCAAGGGGGCCAAGGGGCTTCTCATCATCTCACGCTCCTGGTCTCCTGCCAGGTCGTTGCCCCGTGGAGGCTGCCTGAGTTTTACCAGCGCTTCCCTGGGCGCCGTGAGCTGATGGACTACGCCAAGGTAAGGATGCTCGGGGTGATCATGGGGTGCTCAGAACGGTTGTGGGATGCTAAGAAGGGTCACAGGATGCCTGCCATGGCTTGGTGGGTGACAGCAGCAAGCCCTGCACAACCTCCCTGCAGCACCATGCTGGAGCCTTCTGGTTAGGTTTTTTTGTTGGGTTTTTTTTTTTTCCCTCTTTATTATTTTTTTTCTCCTTCCTTTCTAAAAGCCCCATAATTACCTGGCTATTAATGGTAACCCGCTTTCCAAGGAAACGGGTCCCAGCTCCCTGACTTGCGTAACAGACAAAGCAAATACGCTTGCCTTTGTTGTCCCTTCCTTTTTGAAGTACAAGTTGCAATAAAACATATTAGAAGTTTTGCATCAGGTTTTTATGTGCCCACCAGGGTACCTTTCTTTTTTAGCGACTTCATGGAAATGCTTGACAACTCGGCTCAATCAATCAAAAGGGAAAAAGGCAGCTCTGTGCATAAACCAGAAAATTGCTTCAGTTTTTAAATAGCTGCCGTCGAGGCTGCTCTGGGTAATCTCTGGGAAGACGAGGTGCGGAGCTGGAAGGATGCGGTGCAGGGCGAGGGAGCCCTCCGAGCCCATTAGGGCCGCCGAGAACGGCGTGTTGAGGATTGTGTTTGCCATCTGCCGCTGTATTATGAAGGGGCGAGTTTACGAGAGCTTTCCATATGTTGCCAAACAAATTGTCAAATAGGGGGAGTTATTAAGAGCGCCGTGGTTTTATTATATGGAAAACGGAACATGTGTTTTGGGTTTGGGGGTTTTGTTTTGGGGTTGTGGTGGTTGTTTGGGGTTTTTTGTTTGGGTTTTTTTATTTTTTTTTTGTTTGGAAGGAAGGGAAAAAGGAAATGAAATGGGTTGGGGCCCCATTCAGAGAGAAAAGGTTAGGGTTGAGGGTTTGTAGTGTCTTTTGGTCTCTGGTTATGTTTGGTATCTTAAAAAAAAAGAAAGAAAAAGGAGGAGGTGTCCCTTCTTTTTCATGCTTGGGAGAGGGAGGTGCGTGGCCAGGTCCTTTCAGCACCTGGATGCACTCTCCTCTGCTCAGGGAGGTTATGACACAGTGGTGTTTGGGGCTCAGTTGCTGCTGGGAAAGCAGGGATTTGTGCCACCATGGCAAGCTCTTGCTGTAGATTTGCTGCCCAGGAGCTGGAGCCAGCCTTGCTCCAGGCAGCCAGGTAGTCCCCACAACCAGCTGAGGCTGAAACACCTTAATGAGCAAGGTGATGTTCTCCTGGATGATGCGTTTGAGCACCTTGGGTGAGAGGGGTGTGACCAATGGCGTGGGGAGACGCAGCCTCCAGGGTAAATAGGACTCAGCTTTAATTAACTAAGGTAAAATGCCCTCTGCCAACACCCATGAGGGTGCTGGGATGAAGACAAGGGGTGGGCGCCAATGGGAGCGTGGTCTGTCCCCCAGCAGGACTGAGGTCTGTCCCCAGCCCTCTTTCTCCCCCCAGCATTATCTGGGGGTGGCATTGAGTGGTTGGGAGGCACCTGCAGATCCATCTGTCTGAGGGACATGACAGGGAGAGGCATCTTCTCACTCTTTTCTGGAAAACCAGTGTGTGTGTCCCAGACTGGCACTTAGTCCCTCTGCAGCCTTAGAAGGCATCTCAGGACCTTGCTGCTATCTCAGGTGATGGGTTGAGGACCATGATTTAACAACCACAAGCATTTCCTTCCCTCTTCCTGGCAAAAAAAGGAGCCTCTGCTCAGCCCCTGCTCCTCTGTGCCCGGCTGAGCCCTCAGCTGCCGTCTCTGCTGTTGGTGACACTGAAATACCAGAGCTGCTGTGTATGGGTTGTACAGACACACAGAGGTATGGTGGGAACCCAGAGCTGCCACCTCCATCCTCAGCTTGCTATGGTCACCCCACAACTGGGACATGGCAGCTTGGCATGCTGGCAGGGTGGGAGATGTCCCTGCCGGCTCTGATTTTTAGCTCGCCACTGTCACCTCTCCCACTAATTTCCCCACATATTCACCTCGTCTTTACAGGCAATTTCCCCCATTAAAGTGTCAGGGGATAATTGAGCATGCCAGTGACCTTGTTAGGGAGCTGGGCTCGGCACTGGGTGCTGGGCACTGGGAGGAAGCCAGTGTGGGGGCCATGCGTCCCCCAGGCACAGGGTGCTCAGGGGAACACCTGTCACCTGTGTGCCATGTGTCTGCATCACCAATGTGTTTGCTCAAGGCTGTGGGGTTGCGTGTGCTGTCCCCTCGCAATTCACCCTATTTAGGCTGGAAAGCATCCTGTGATTCTGGGGACTTCTATCCCTGGGTCACCTCCCCTTGGTGAGGAACTCGGCCAGGGGAGTGCACTGTCCTGAACCTAGAAAAAGCGCCAGTGTCCACGTCAATGTCTCCATTGCTTGGGTTCATGGGTGGCTCTGAGGCTTCATCTCTGCTCATGGTGGGGCTGGAGCAGCTGTTTTCCTCCTAGTCACACTGTGTCCTTCAGGTCCCTGTCAAGGTGGCCCTCGTAGTGGGAGCTGATGTTGCCCAGGGTCAGGGACACAGATATCTGCCTTGTTCCATGCTGCCTTGTTCGTGGCTGTGGGTTGTGTCTTTGTGTGTTTGGGGCTGATTCCAGCAGGAGCTAGTGCTGGTGGGGGCTGTCTCAGCCCTGCTTCCCCTCTCTTGGCAGAAACACGGGATCCCGGTGCCTGTGACGCCCCAGACGCCCTGGAGCATGGATGAAAACCTCATGCACATCAGGTGAGAGGCTGGGTGGGTGCAGAGCTCCCATGGGGTGAGGACCCAGAACCTGGAACCCCAATCCCTGCATCCCGCATGGCCAGGACAGCCCTTTGCACCTTCAGAGTCCCAGGCTACCACAGAGTGTGCTGGTCCCAAAACCTCCAGCATCCCTTTCTTCCCAGTTGTCCATGTCCCATGTAGCAGCACCCATCTCCTGGGCCCTTCCAAGCCCAGTTCTTCTTGCAGGGTTGTTGCTAAAACATCCATAACATGTATGTACCCCCATCTTCATGGGGTGGTGGGAGTCGGGGGTTTGTCCCGGTGGGTTTGGGGCTTGAAGGTTGCAGGTTCTGCAGTGACTTCTCTCTCTTCCCTGCCTGCCACAGCTATGAAGCCGGGATCCTGGAGAACCCCAAGGTAATCGATCATGGCCACCCGGCCAGCATGGCAGCCACCGGGCTGAGGGCGGCTCATGTATTTGCAGCCTAATTGGAAATTTCACGGCGGGTCCTGGGCGGTGGGGAGGGAGGCCCTGCCACCCGCCTCTCCCGGCACGTTAATTGCTGCCAGCATGAATAGGGGAAGGGACCATTTCAGGGTGACACCGGAGGGGACAATGTCATGGGGCACCAATAAACGAGCAATTAGACAGATGAGGTGCTGGTGGGAGAGCGGGGCTGGTGGCGGGTGGCAGAGTTCCAGCCTGGCCCCTGCAGCTTTGGTCCCCTGCCTGTGCCTGCAGCTCGCCCAGCTCTCTTCCCTTTCCCATCCCCGGGGGAAAAAGTGGTACCCCATAACCTCCCCTTATGTAGGGTGGTGCTTGGGAGACCCCAAGGGCACCCGTGAACCGAGCCCCCTGTGGTGGTGGGTGCTGTGGACAGGTACTGCTGGTGAGTGTGGCACATCTTTCTGCAAGCGTGGGTCCAGCCCCGGGCGACCTCCGAATAGCGCTCATGGTCCGGCTGCCTGCTGGCCCCTGCCTGCACTGTTCATGCTCCAGCAGGTCGCGACGCTCGGCGGCTACTTAAACTATCCATCAGCGCTAATTAGACAATCCGGGGAGAGGAGGGAGGAGGCAGGCAAGAGGGAGAGGAGCCGGCTGGAGCTTGGCGCCCGCGGCCGGCTGGCTGCGTCGGGCTGGCGCGTGCCTCCGGCGGGGCGTGAGGAAGAGGAAGGTGGAGAAGGGAATCCCAGTTCCCTTCGGTGCCCTCCACAGGGGTGTCTGTGGGTCTGGCTTTGCAAAGGCAGGCCCTCGGAGGGTCTTCTCTTCGGGGAGAGCAGTTGGTACAGGGATAGGTTTCCATGCCTTCAGCTAGAGGTAGCAAGGGGACACCCACACCTTCCCCGGTGCACCCATCCTGAGCCACCCGTCTGCATCCGTCTCTTCTCCCTGCAGAAAGATTCCCAGTCTAAGGCTCTGCCAAGCCTGCTTCCTTCCCAAAGCCAGCTTGGAAAATGGGGCCAGTTTAGCAAGAAACAGGAGCAGTGCCCTGACCCCATCCCTGAGCATCCTCTGCTCAGGCACCTCTCCCTCTGCCAGTGCTGGGAGGTGGCTTCCTGGAGCGCGGTGTCACCACTGTCCCCTTCCCCAGCCCAGGAAGCAGCACCGGGCACTGAGGTGGCAGCGGCAGGATCTGGGGTGCCAGGCACAGCGGGCTCCCCTCCCCGAACCCCCGGGACCTGCCAAACGCAGGGATTTGAAAGCAGATGGTTGAGCTATTTTCTGCCTCTGTGAGGCCCGATTGAAGGGCAATGAGGCAGCTAATGCGGAGAAAGATAGAAATTTACTTGCTTTAACTTCATATGGCACTCTGAAAGAGTTCATTCAGTCCCGGGCACAACAATATCAGCCGGATGAATAAACCATTTGCGGCATCGATAGCTCTGCATCATGGTTTACTTCATGGACCATTTGCTTCCAATTTCTTCTCTTCTTGCCCCGTTTTTCTTGCTTCTTTCTTCCCCCCTCCCGCTCTCCCTTTCCACACACTCTTCCTTTTTTTTTTTTTTCTCTTTTTTTTTTTTCTTTTTTTTTTTTTTTTTCCCCTCCCTCTCTCCCCTTTAAAGATGACATTGCAGGACTAGCCCCCCTGCAGGGAGGGATAAATAGGAGGCATTGATACACTGCAACAAACTATTTGTCATTTGAACTGTGCTTTTAGGAGAGAGAATAAAAAGAGGACAGACTCGCACCGTAATGATGGAATGCAAGCCAAATGTCACTTTTATTTCTATTTAGTTATTTTATTTAATAGGGGTTTTCATAGTTGGCTCGGAAAATTGGAAACTACCTGACTTTGACTTCCAATGTTTAGTAAAGAGTTTTTAATACTTTCCGGTATTTTTTCCTCTCCCGCCCCCACATCTTTCCTTTTGAACTCAAAGTTTTTCATCATCTCTCGCAGGTTTGTCTAGTTAATAAGTGTGATCAGGGCTAGGAAAGGCCAGACGATGTAAAATTGAAATCCGCAGCCCGTGTAATTTGTGCGTGTGCGTGCGTGGGGGGGCACAGGGGAGGCCCGCCTGCGAGCGCTTCTTGTTTAAAACAAGGGAAAGGGGCAAAACCGAGGTAAAATAGGAACCTGAGGGTGGTTTTGCTGGAGTGTGTGCTGGGGTAGCTGTGTCTGTATTCCTGGGACTTGGCTGTGGTTGCCACCGGGATGTGCACCCTGGGGTTTGGGGTGAGGCAAGGGGGGTCCCCCCAGTGCAGAGGGGGTGGCAGGGATGCTCACAGCTGGGCAGGCTGCCCTTGGGTGCTGCCAGGGATTGGGTTTTGCTATTTATTGGGTAAAAAAAAAAAAGATAAATTTTCACTAAAAGACTTATTGCCCATCTTTAAAAATTTTAGATGAAAACTTCTGCAGAGAAATTAATTTTCCCTCTAAAAAGCTTAACTTTTTTTTTTTAAGCAATCACTTTTTTTCCCCCTAACTTGCTTTTTACCTTGTCCTTTTTTTTTTCCTTCCTAGAAAGGAGGAGGGAGGAAAAGTGAGCGGAAGAGTTGTGCTTTAAAAAGGAAAGGAGAAGCTGGGGGAGTAGGGGCCAGGCTGCTGGGTACGCACTGCCAGTAGTTGCCCAGAGCTCCAGCTCTCACCAGCTGGGTTTTGTGGGGAAATACCAGTTTACCCCCGCTCACAACATTTGCAGGAGGCGCCCAGTTTGGAGAAACTCCACCTGAGCTTCTCACTTAGGGGTTTTAGGTGTCTGGGACTCTTCGGCTGGAGGCTCCTTTGCAGTGTTCCCTCTGGTGTTGGCCAAGGACAGCTTTGGTCCAGCCCCACGCTGGAGCTCGTTCACTTGGTGCTGCCTGCCTTTTCAACACCCTGT
Source organism: Nycticryphes semicollaris (assembly GCA_013400055.1). NCBI lineage: Eukaryota > Metazoa > Chordata > Aves > Charadriiformes > Rostratulidae > Nycticryphes > Nycticryphes semicollaris. The sequence continues at coordinate 61,919 of VXBJ01002369.1, forward strand.
GCCTCAGTTTCCCTCCCTTCCACCTCCCGGAGCTGTGGCTGGGTGGGGG
>VXBJ01002370.1:2531-36797 GCA_013400055.1 Nycticryphes semicollaris
ACTTCCTCGTGGAGGTTCTTGGAAGAACAGCAAAGAGTTCAAAGTGACACTGAATGTTTAAAAAGATAAATAAATGTTGGATTTGTGTATGGGTGCAGATAGGAGGTGGGTTTGGGGGTTTTGTTGGTTTGGTTTTGGTGGTTTTTTTTTTTACTTTCGGTAGGCTGAAGTACCTCGAAATGGGAAGGGGACACATTCCAGGTTGGAAACCTGAGTGGGATAGGGCACGAGAGCAGCACGTACAAACTCCGCAGCGTGGGCACATCATCGTGGATTTTTGCTGACTTGTCTCACTTAACCACTTCTGTAGCTGACAGCGGGGTGTAAACTCACAGAGAAAAAGCTGGGGTTTGGGGTTTGGTGGTTTTTTTTTTTTTTATTGTTTGTTTGTTTGTTTTTCAAACTTCCCAAGTCTGTAAACCAGCTGGGTTTTGTGGCTCTGAGTTTCCAGATGCAAACCTCTACAATGAGTGTTGTGTCGGAGGGATGCTCCTCTCGGAGTGACTGGAGCCCATGGAAATCAGGCTGGAGAAGGGGTTGATGTGTGAGTTGTCCTTCCTGAAATGTAGACTGGTTTCACAGCTGATTACTGGGACTTACTTGGCAAATTCTCTCAACCTGGACCAAGTTTTAAGCATACGAAAGGAACTCTGAATGGAAAACCACCCGTATGTAGATCTCAATTTGGTTGCCTAATTTTCCCATTTCCCCGTGATGCTGCTGGGAAGTAGCAACGATAGAGGTTTATTTTTTTAACCCTCAGCTCTTGGGAACTCCCTTGTGACCAGCAATATGTGAAGGTGCAGTCACAGTTACAGGTTTTTCAGTATGATTTAGGTTCGTGTCCGAATACGGATTTGAGAAAAATGCATTATGAGCAAGGGCAGGGGTTTAGATGATGTCATTGTGGTGTAGCCCGTGAAGAAACACGTCTCATGAAGAAACAGGGGGTCTTGCCTCCACCCACCAAGTGAAATAAGTTGTTGAAACAAGGGGAAGGGGAAGAAACCACCTTAGTACAAACCTTCTAGGGTTAAACCTAGCTATTATAACCCATCCTTGCAGCAGGATTTGTGTGTTATGTTTCAGGAAATAGAATATACCTTTCTGCTGCTGGGCTCTAAATGTACACCAAAATATCCCCAGTGTCGAGGTACGTACAGGGATTTAGGGCTTTTAAAGTATTTTGTCTTTCACTGTATTTAAAAGACAATATTATCTGTGTCAGTGATGCATCTTTAAATGCACAGTGGACGGTGGCACAAGTATCAGGGGCTGTTGCCATATTTACATCCCGTAAGGCTGGTGGCTACTGGTCTTTCCCACTTAATTCATCCTGTGGATTACTGTTCCCGCCCTCTGGCTGTAAAGATACAGGGTTTAGTAAGTTGGAAAAGCCTAAAAATGGCAAACTTGGCCCCGTGAAACACACGAAACCTTGTCTTGAACGCTTTCTGAATAAATTAAAAGTAAAAGAACGCTATGGGGGTAGTTCTGGTTTGCACAATGGAAACCCAGGCACCTACTGGGACCCCAGTGCCCTTCTGGGGTGGGAAGGGAGGTCTTCTTGCCGTCGGCCGAGCGCGCGATGGCTTTCGGCAGTTCTAGACTGACAAACAGCTCTGCTCCATGAACCAAACCCTCTGTGTCCGCAGCGGGGTACGAGTCTCAAGTGGGAATAGAGAGCAGTGATGTTTTTGTTGTGCTTTGGAGTGATGGACACTTCTCAGCTATTTATGTGACACTACTGGACTTGTTCTGCATCTAATTTTTTTCCTGTCTGCTCTCTTGCTCTGCTGCCCGTCAGACAAAATAGCTAGTAAATACAGAGTCTGTATTTTTTTTGTCTAGGTTGCTAAAATCAGTCCTGAAGCCCTGACATATATAAGTATGACCTTTGAAATATTTTAAAAAAATAAAATATATATATATATGTATATAAAAACAGCAAAGCCTCTGTGGTTTGCCTTTACAGCACTGTGTGAAAGTTGGGCTCTCTACTGGAGCACTCCCTTGTCCATCGACGTGGTCCATTGAACGCTCTACCTTCAAAGCCATAAAAAGAAAAGAAACCCACCTAGGAAAAGCTTATGTTTTGCAAGTCTGATTTGCCAGTGCACGCTCTAGCAGCTGACATCTTCAGAGGCTGCTTTCCCTATTAAATATGCAGCTCTTAAAATGAGCGTTAATTTAAATGCAGCCTTTCTTTTTTGATGCACGTCTCCACGTCGGCCCTTTGTTGCTGAGGGCGATTCGGAGCACACGCAGCCCAAGAAACTGGAGCGCTTTAAAATCGTTAAACTGCGGAATTTTGAAAGGAAAGGTGTGGTGCAGCCTTACCATTTCCTTCTGTTTTATTTAATAATGGGTCAGTGAAGGAAAAGCAGGTTGGATGTGGCACCGGGCACTCGGTTTCTCCAGCAGAGAAACGGGAGTGACTGGTACGAAGTCGCCCGCCCCAGCCAGGAGAGGGTACTATCTGTAGGAAAGAGAGAACCCAGCAACATGAATGTGAATATTAAGCATTTAATGCCAAGATCAAGCAATTTGAGTCTTGGAAGCAGTGAAATATTTGGAGTTTTTACAGAGTTACTGCAGAAACAAAAATGAAAACTAGCGACATGCTTTTGAATGAAACAGCTTTCCCGCGCCCCTAGAATGTCTCCTCAATTTATTAATTAGCGTGTTCCTTATGCATATGGCTATCCTGACCCTGGCAAATGCGTGAAGTTGGTGTGACTCAGAGAGTTTCTTGGTTGGGGGGCTGGTTTTTTTGAGAAAGACAAGGGTAGGTTCTTCTTTTCGGAAGTTTTTTTTAGTCCTGCAGATGCCTCGTAATTAGATCGAAGTGTAAGACGTAGTCAGAGTTGCCAAGAGTCTTCGTCCTTTTGCCATTTAGGTGTTTCACTTGGACCTTTTAATTTCTCACAGAGCAGAGCGAAGGGACGTAAAATCAGCGGGAGCCGTATGTGTCGCTCTCAGGGTTTATAGCTGTGCTGTGTGAAATATGGGAGGGTAGAAAAAGTAAATGTATTGATATTGAGCCAGATTTTTTTTTTCCCTGAGCCGTGCAAGCAGCCTTAAGCTGTCTCTGAACACAGAGCAGCTTTGATTTGAAAAAGAAAAAGCACACAACAACCACCAAAATTCCCTGTCTCTCCTCCTTTCCCTTGGCTGGGGTAGGGATGGTGCAGGGCCCCTCCAAAAATGCATAGTGTCCAGCAGGAAGAGACTCAAACTGTCCTCATCCTTGTGTAGTTGGAGTTATCCCCAAGAGAGCCCAGCTTGAGGGGACTTTTAAGAGGTGGCTTTAACCCGCCGTTGTACGGCATCGCTTTGGGCTTGGGGATGGTGATTTCATGAGATGCTTGAGCCCAGACTGTGACACATGTCCCCAGAGATGCCCATGTTGTCCCCGGATTGTTCCTGGTCCCTAACCAAATGTTTTCGTGCAATTTATACAATTGTAGAATGGTTTGGGTTGGAAGGGACCTTTAAAGATCATCTAGTTCCAACCCCTCTGCTGTGGGCAGGGAATTCCTTGGTTGGATCCTTGTTTGGAGTCAACCTGAGTTTCTTCATTGCAACGTTGGATCAACTAAACTAAACACGAAGCACTTACTTGGGAAATGGTTTGCAAACAGGGAGTAAACCTGTATGAGGAGCGTGGGATTATAGTTCAGAGCCAGCAGTATTGGGATCCGAGCACATCCACGTGTATTGATGCTTGTAGTGAAAAACACGAGAGGCACCAAGTTCGCGTCGACATGGGGCTGGAAGTTCAATTTTTGGGCTTCTCAAACTCTCCACTGAAGCGTTTGCTGGGAGTTTCTGAGGAAGAGTTGCAGGAGAAGAATTCAGATGGGAAAGTTTGGCAGGGTGGCGTAATTCTGAGAAACCTTAGATGAATTTTGAGGTCCAGCAAGTCATCTCATGTGACCTTCTTGCAAGAATTTGGGAGTTCCGGCTGGGTTACACGGGTGTGGAACAGGGAAAAGAGCTGGAAGTGGAACCATATGCTGTTGAACCAGGCTGTTGTGTTCAGAGGCTGTGAATTACTGGGTATGGAAGGGGCTGGTTGTGAGTTCTGGTGGAAAGACTGCCCTTTTTTTCAGGCATGGGGAGCATGTCTGGGGGGAAATCCCATAAAATTCAGTTTGAGCAGCTCTGAAGCCCTGACAGGCACCTGGTGTTTGATGGTGGTGAGACTCAGTACTTGTACCTGGTGTCTGTAGTGGTGGTCATGGAGCACTGCTCAAAACTACAAGTTTTTCCTTGCCCTGGGATTTGCAGGTTCGTTGCCCAACACAGTAATGACCAGAGCCTGTGCAAGGTACATGGTCGTTGGGTAACTGGGACATGTCCTGCAAGTGAGTTAAATCTATTTATCCCATCTCAGATACTCATCATAAAGCCTTGAAAGGATGTATCCTCAACACGAGCTGGCAATGTGGGCTGGCAGCCCAGAAAGCCCCCCACGCCCCGGGCTGCATCCCCGGGAGTGTGGCCAGCAGGGCTGGAGGGGGGATTCTGCCCCTCTCCTCCGCACTGGGGAGACACCCCCCCAGTGTTGCCTCCAGCTCTGGGACCACCAACAACAGAAGGACATGGAGCTGTTGGATGGGGCCAGAGGAGGGCCCAGAGATGCTGGGAGGGCTGGAGCCCCTCTGCTGGGAGGACAGGCTGAGAGGGTTTGGGGGGTTCAGTCTGGAGAAGAGAAGGCTCCGGGGAGACCTTGGAGCCCCTTCCAGTCCCTAAATGAGCTCCAGGAAAGGTGGGGAGGGACTCTTGGTCAGGGAGGGGAGCCATAGGATGAAGGAGAAGGGTTTGACACTGAAAGAGGAGAGATGGAGCTGAGATTGTGGGGAAGAACTTGTTTGGGGTGAGGGTGGTGAGAGCCTGGCCCAGGTTGCCCCGAGAAGCTGTGGCTGCCCCATCCCTGGAGGGGTTCAAGGCCAGGTTGGAGGGGGCTTGGAGCCACCTGGGCTGGTGGGAGGTGTCCCTGCCCAGGGCAGGTTGGAACTAGATGGTCTTTACGGTCCAACCCAAACCATTCTGTGATTCTGTGAAGTCCTGTTGGTTTAGTAGGGGAAAAAAGCTGCCACCTGCAGTTGGTGCTTTTATTCTCTTTCACTTTTTACTTGGGGAACTCAGGAGGAAGAGGATGCCAACACGACAGGAATTTTCCCTTCCCTGTTAAATTCAGTTCTGTTCATGGCCAGATCCCCATCCCTGAGTGTCTCCACCAGGCGATGCCCGGAATGAAGGGGAATCCCGGGTGGCACCCAGCCAGTGCCATGGGGGCCACGGCACCTGCCTCCCTCCCTGGCCCATGGGCAACCCTCCAGGGCTAGGAGGGGACACAGCCTGGACAGGCGGCTCTCTGGCACCCCTGGAGAGGCTCGACAGCTCTTGTGGTGTCTCTTGATTGATGTACAGCAGCCCCCATAGCTCTGATTTGGGGTAGACGTTATTCTGCTCTCCATCTCTCACTGTTTCCCAGCAGGAGCTGCACTTTGTGTAGCCTGGCTCTTGCTGGGTGGTTGTTTCGCAGGGGGCCCCACCATGGCTGTCCATCTGTCCTGGAATGTAGGTGGGAAACACCATGTGGTGCTTACCCTCACTTTTTAAAAAAATAAATAAATCAGCTCTTCAGGTTGGTTACATTTTGGTGACCGTCTTAGAGCAGAAGTTGCATCATGTGTTTGAGCCTTCAGAGCAGCTTTGTTAGCCCAAGGTATTGAGTAGGCTGTTTGTTCAAGCAGGTTTTGGCCTGGTCGCTTTCCAGATAGTATCTGAGACGGAAATTCATGTAAGGTTTATCTCCTCCAGAAGTAACCTTGGGCAAAGCTTGTAACGTGAGTGTGAAGAACATCATCTCCTTACCATTGCTGTGCAGCTGAGCATGAATGATGGGCTCCTGCAAGACTTGGGTGTTGCCTTGGGTCTTGTCAAACCCGTGTCGTACCAAACAGAGAACATCGTGACTGTGGTGGGCTGGCTTCTCTTAAACTTTGTTTCACAAATTGAGTGGAGTAGAAACCTAAAGAGATCCATTTCTGCTCAAGGATCCCCGAATCCCTGTGAGTAGATGTCTATAGTACAGTACAGGAACTAGGAGGACACAACTCTCTGTGGTCTGGTTACAGTAGACAGCAGTGGTCGTGCTTCACCATGGAGTGATGCAAGGCTTTGTGTGGACTATGCAGGCTTTTGAGTCCAAAAACCTCCCCAAACCAGAAACACAAGTGTCCTGAAGAAGTCTTTGCGCATCTGGGAAAGAATAAAACACGTCTCTGCTTTCAAAAGTAATTTGGACTTCGCTTCCACTTCCCATAGTGGGCTTCCCTTGCTCTCCCCTCCCTTCTTCCCACAGCTCTGCCCTTCTCCAAATGCGGTTTCCATTGGGTTAAGAGGTGGGAAGGACTTCTCAGTGCTCCCCTGGATCGTTTGGTCGGGAGCAGTGCAAGACCTGTCATCCTTACCTGCTGCTTTCTTTCAATAAAAGTGCCACACAGTGGGATATTCCAGTCCTGGGGATACCATAGACAGGTACCATAGACAACCTGTGCTTCAGCAGCATCTGGTCCATTGTGCTGAGAATGAGATGCTACAGCCCTTGAGCCCTTGTTGTTCCTGCAGAACAGTATTTGTACTTGTAAATGTGCCTTTTATCTTTTAAAACTACATTCACGACTCTGTGTGTGTGTCACCCTGTTAAGCCTCCAGTTACTGACCGGGATTTGGGAGCTCAGTCCCAGGTTCATGGATCTCCTTGCCCACAGGTTGGAGGCTTTCTGAAACGGGGACTTTGCTTTTTTAACCTGTGGGAATGCAGACTAAAGGCTTAGGTGCAGCTTAACAGTTGCCTGTGCTTAATTATAGTCTATTGATTGTGTACATGATGCTAACTGGAGAGAGTGGTGCTGGGAAGAGGAGGCAGGAGAAGGTTTGCCGGGTCACACGTGCGGCCAGCGAGTCCCAGATGTCACTTGGGATGATTCCCATGAAATCCCGTGGCTGCTTTACACCCAGTTGCCTGTACTTGCCCTAGGAATGGGTTGGAATCTTGCAGTAGACCCCATGGCTATATTAAGGATGTCGTAGATGCATTTGGGAACGCAGCTTCACGCAGTAACCATAGTAGGAAGCAGATAAGTCCTTGGTTATCAAGCAGGCGGCCCTGTAGAGTGTGATGTCATGAAAAGTCCTGAAGAGATAGAGGGGATGCTGTAATTAATCCCCGGTTAACAGCGCAGCAGGCGTTAGCAGAGCTGTGATGCCGTGTGCTGGAAGCGCCTGGGACCATCAGAAATAGAAACCAGGGTGACCCCAGGAGAACGAGGTCCAAGCTGCATGTGGTCTGAGGAGGTTGTTGGAGAAGCAGCCATTGACTCGCTCACATGTGCCAGCTGAAAACTGAGGACTGGTACCAGCAAACCACAGAGAAATGCTCGAGCAGAAGAACGGGGGCCGCCAGGAAGCACCCCCTCGAGCAGATGGCACCCATGGGATGGGGGAGAGAGGCAGCAGCACCCCATGCCACCCCAGGAACCCAGAGGACAAGGCTGGGCGAGAACCATGTGGGAAGCTGAAGCTGTAAAATGTGTAATACCCCTGCCCGAGCACCTCATTATCATGAATGCTATTGAGGATGTGGTTACGTGCTACGGGAACCAACCTGGCCACCTGCTTGTTAGCTTTTCTGCTAGACATGCACTGCGTGCGCTTTCCTAGCTCCGCAGGTGAGTATCGGGGTGTTGCTTGTGGTGGTTGGTTACCTATGGCGTGCTGCTCTTCCAGCCTTTCTCACTACATAGCAGGTTTTTTGGGAGAGGGAGGAAGGATACGCCCAGCTGATGTGGTCTCTCCGGTGCTAGTGCTTACTCGTGTTAGTACGTCCATTAGTGCTTTGATTCATGATTCTGGTGTAGGCAGTGAGAAGGATGACCCTACGCCCCTCCTGCAGCTTGAGCCTTCCCATCTTTGATGCAGCTGAACGCAGATTAGCTGCTGAGGACCCTCATTCTCTTTGCTTATGGCTCCAAACAAGTTCAGGCTGGAGCAATTCTGACCATCTCCGTCTTGGTGGTACGACAGTGTGACACAGCTAAATTGGCTCAGAGCAGCTGGGGCCACTCGTCTTGTTGGGGTATGTGGAAAAAATAAGCTCAGAAATGGTGCTTGCCCGGGCTTCCTGCGATCAGGCAAAAGTTTATCCTGGGGTTTGGTGGCAGAATATGAGGAAGGAGGTGTAAAAAATGGTATTCTTGCTGTGCGTTTTCAGGGAGGTTCGGTGGATGTTCGGGGAGTGATTCAGGAGCAGGAATTTTCCTGGAGATCGCAAAGACTTCTGAAAAAAACCAACAAGGAATGGGTTTGTGGTCTTTCTGCCGTACTTTTAGTGGCGGTGAGCTGTTTGAGGTGGCGTGTGGCTTTGCTAAGGCCACCTTCACTTTTCCCTCTCCCTGCACCCACAGTTAGGTGCTCGCTGCCTGCTGAGGCTGCACCGTCTCTGGATGAGCTGAGGTTTGAGAGGAGACCTCTGCAGCCACCAGGATGGTGGGAAAAGGCCCTTTAATAACCGGGGCCGGGGGTGTGGGGAGGCCTTAGAAGGTGATGTCCTCTCCCAGGTGGGACAGGGCTGCCTCGTCAAGTGCAAAACAGCAAGGTCTTCAGGAGGAGGTGGCGAATGAGAGTGGAAGGAGGGGAAGAGCTGGATATGTGAGACTGCCGGCTGAGAGGCCATGGGCAAATAGCTGAGGGGAGTTTTAATACTTAAAAAAAACCTGTAAAAGCTGGTGGTGGGTTCTAGTGCTTGTACTGCAGCCAGAGAATTGGGTACCGTGCAGCGATGAGCGGTGAGGTTGGGAGAAGCTCCATGAGGCCCGTTCACCCTCCTTTTGCACACTTGTATTTTCTACAGGATTCTTAAACCTCTTCAAACATAAAAACCCGTGGTAATTTAGACTTGACTTTTATTTTGTGGGGTCGCGTTCTTTCAGAAGCCACGTGGTGTGTTAATGTGTCCCTGCCCATGGCAGGGGGTGGAACTCAAGTAGCTTTAAGGTCCCTTCCGACCTCAACTGTTCCGTGATTCTGCAGATGCACCTCTGAGCACTGAAGCACCAAAACAACCTTGTGGCCCTTTTGCTTCTGGAGCATAATGATTCATTTTTCTGGAAGATAGAGAGGAAAGAACAGTTGTGAGCTAAAAAGGGCAAACTCAAAGGAGAAGCTGGCTGGCTCCTCTGCCACCCTATTACAAGGGTTTTTCATTATCATCCATGGCCGTTACCAGCTCCACCTCAGATCTCTTCTCCACCCCTGAGGGAGCTTCGTCCAACTCCCTCTTTGCCTCTTCTCCATCCTGCCCTTGGGGAGGCTGAAGGGATGGATGTCCCCTGCCTCCTGGCATGATGCTTCTTTCTCAGCCTGAGATTTAGGTGCTCCTTCGCTCTGGTGCCATAACTCAGAGCCAACTCTAAACTGAGCATTTTCCCTCCCTCGCTTCACCTTCCTACGTGTGCTCTTCCAAACTTCTCCACTGTGAAGGAGATAAGGCAAAAAAAGACCCCGCACAAGCACTGGTTTCCTGCTTGTGGAGCTCAGCCCTGTTCTCTGGAGAACTTCCTCTCTCATGGCACGGTAAGTGCCGTGCTCCCTTGCCCTCCTGGCTCTGAAACGGGCCCGTAGGTGGGTGGTGGGCAAGCCACCTTGCTGGCCGAGGGTGATAAGGGCCCAGACACAGATAGGGGGGACTGCAGCTGCCGTACAGTCTGTTTGGGGTGGAGCTTCTTTTATTTGACTTTTTTTTTCTCTTTTCCCTTTTTTTTTTTTTCCCTTCGGCATGAGCTTTGCCTAAGTGTGTGTGAAGCAGATGACAGCAAAACCCTGTGTTTGTCCCCAAATTGATCTCACTGGAGGATCCTGATACTTAAATACTGTTGCAGCAAGAAGATACGCCTGTTTGCCTTCCTAACTGGCTTTCCTGCTGTCCAAATTTCAGAGCAAAGAGGGGGCTTTGTAGGTTGTTTTTGAGGTTTGGTTGTGGTTTTCCTCTCCCACCCCCCCCTGTCCCAGTGGAATAGATATATGTGGGACCAGGAGCGTTTGACTTGATCTTTGGTTTCTTCTGGAAGACTTTTGTGTAGTCATTCCCTATCATAATTCTTCTAGGAAAATTGTAGAGTCTTGGAAAATGTATTTCCTGTCTAACGCTGCTCCTCCTACTCTCAATGAATCACTTGTGCTCTTGTGTTGCTTTGGGCTGACTTCCCTATTGACTTCAGTGCTTGGGATTTAATTAGAAATCGAGGGATGTTATTTGGAGCTGTAAAACTACATAGGATTCTTCACTCTGCAGCAGGATTACAGTAATAAAAAAAAAATAAATAAGAAAATTAAATATTTGCATATTAACTGTCCTTGGTGCGAACGGAAGAGTTGCTTTGTCTTTCTGCATCTGCTGCTCTTGAAGACTTCTTTTATCCCATCCTCAGCATAAAGCAGCATTCCCCCCCTCTCCAACCCTCTAAATAAGCCTCAAGCACGGGATGGGGTCTGCAGTACACGCAGAAGGATGGGATTTCCTTGGGTATTTTATAAGGGAGAAAATAACCCCCAGCGATTCTCCATGGGTGTGAAAATGGGTGTTCCCCGACTGGGTCGGCCCTTCCCATGGAGTCACAGCCCCCGGTGGCAGAAGAGAACTCGCCTTGGCTACTAAGAGACTGGAATCCTTTAAGGCTGGCCTGGCTTTGGGGTGAAAAAAGAGCGGTTTTATCCAGGGCGAGGCGCATTTAGGGGCTGTTTTGCGTTGATGCTGGTGTTTGTGTCACTTGAAGATAGCACCTGCTTGTATTTAAAAAAAAAAACACCAAACAACCAAAACCAAGAAGCCAGGAGAGCCCTGGAGCCTGTCATTTGCTGTACACACCCCCTGGCTGCCCGTGACCCATGGGGACGTTATCGTCACCTCTCCCTTTGACCCTCCCTTTCCCCAGCAGGGTCAGGGAGATAAGGGCTATGCCGCAGCGATGCTGACGGAGCCTCCTTTGCCAGCATCCTCTGCCACATCCCCTGAAACACCCCGAAAAGCTGGAGAAAATCTTCCCCTGGAGCACCATCCCAGGTTGGGATCACCAGTGTCTGAGCAAACAGTCACCTCTCCACGCTTGAAAAGCTCCAAAATAAAGTTTGCATGTGGAGAGAAGCTATTTTAACGACTGACGATACCTTGTAATAGCACACGAGTTATACAGAGCGTTGAAGCTGTTGGTTAGTTTAAAAATAAATAGGTTGGTTACGTGGTTTTTCGGTTACTAAAGACGGTGCTTTGGTAAAAGGTTTGGTGGTTTTTGAGCTGTTGACATCGTTTATAGAACACCACAAAGGTGGGCAGTTGATACAAAGCCCAAATAATCTGCGTTTCTGAATCGCTGCTAACCATGCTGGCACAAAGAGGGATCAGACACTGAAAATAACCTTCCATACCCTTCCTGGTCTCCTGGAATACCGGTTGGTTTTGCCTGATCCGTGGCACCCTTTGCTTGCGAGTGAAATCTTCGTCCTCCTCGTCTCACGCGCGTTCCGTGGTCTTCTCTTTGCAGGTTAAAGAGCTCGTTCTTGACAACTGCAGGTCGTACGAAGGCAAAATCGAGGGCCTCACAGATGAGTTTGAAGAGCTGGAATTCTTAAGTACAATCAACGTAGGCTTAACCTCAGTTGCAAACTTACCAAAGTTAAACAAACTTAAGAAGGTAAATAAAACATCCCCTGCCCTATCCTTTCCTCTTTGCACTCTACCGAAACAGTTGTTTGGATAAAAACCTAATTTAGCTGACCAAACTGCTTTTGTGGTGCTTAACTCCAAGGTGTTTCTGTGCCTTCTAGCTCGAGTTAAGCGACAACAGAATCTCAGGAGGACTGGAAGTGTTGGCAGAAAAGTGTCCGAACCTCACGCATCTAAATCTAAGCGGCAACAAAATAAAAGATCTCGGTACAATAGAACCTCTGGTAAGTGGGTGGGAGACAGGGTGAAATCGAACCCCTGTTTGGGATGAGCAGAGGCGATTACAGGCTGGGAAAATCCGAAGCAACTTGTAGTGGGGTGTTTTGGGCCCTTCTTTCTCCAGGAAGGTTGCCCTAGGGCTCAGGCCGACCCCGGGCGATGTGATAGTGGCTGCTTCCCTCTAGTGGCTGCGGCTCTGGGGAGCAGGGTGGCTCTGCTGCCATCTCCCAGGTGCTCTGCTCCAGCTGGGTGGGCTTTTCCTGAAGCCTTGGGTCTCAAATCATCAACCACGGCGTCTGCCCAGGGGTCTGGTGGGTGGTGGTGTGTAGTCAGGGCCGCCTGCAGCCACGTGTGCCTCCCCCTTTACTGGGTTTGCTCACTGCAGCTGGGCAGAGGTTGCTGAGCTTCCAACTTACTCCTGCTGGTTTTCATTTCCACTCGTTATATGTCTTATTTCAGGTGCTGAGCTCACGTTTGTCAGGCTGCAACTCCAAAAAGTATCCCAGGTGTCACTTCTGGAAGTGCTATTTTCTAGGTTTTTGGTTGTGTGCCCTTTGCTCTCCAGAAATGAAGAGTTGTGGTTCATGCTTACTTGTAAAGATAGAATAGTTTGAGTTAGAAGGGACCTTAAAGTCCCTCCAGTGCCACTCCCTGCCATCCCCTGGGCAGGGACACCTCCCACCAGCCCAGGTGGCTCCAAGCCCCCTCCAACCTGGCCTTGAACCCCTCCAGGGATGGGGCAGCCACAGCTTCTCGGAGCAACCTGGGCCAGGCTCTCACCACCCTCACACCAAAGAACTTCCTTGCCACATCTCAGCTCCATCTCCCATTTTTCAGTGTCAAACCCTTCCCTGTCCTCCTCTGGCTCCCCTCCCTGATCCAGAGTCCCTCCCCATCTTTTCTGGAGCTCCTTTAGGGACTGGAAGGGGCTGGAAGGTCTCCCCAGAGCCTTTCCTCCAGGCTGAAATTCCCAAATACTTGCCTTTAAAATACTTTGAGGAGCAGTTCCCACACGAGTCCACTGCCCCCGGTTTTGGGCTTACTGTTTTCTTAACAGAACTGCTGGTTTAAACTCCAGGAGGGAGATACTTCCTAGGACTTGCTAAGACTACAGATCCTCAACTGCTTACGCTTTTACTGTTGGTACTTTGAAATGCTGTGGTGCTGCAGAACACCTCCCCCCTCAAAAAAAAAAAAAAAAAAAAAACAAAAGATCAGGAAGGAATTGATTTCTTGTTCAATTTGTAAGCTTTTGCTCCTTTTTCCAAAGGGTAGGGAACAATCACTAGAATTTTTTCAGTCTTTCTTAGCAAAATTCTTGTGTCCAAAGAATCGTCTTTTTCTTCTTCCACTGAAAGTAGTCATTTGAACATACCTGACTGCTGGCTCCAGTGGCTTGCTTTGTGCTTTGGGGATACCTCTTTGGACTAATACTTACTCTTAGCTTGGCCCCTCACAGCAGCTGGGACTTTTGCACCGTTAACCGTTTCTGAACTTCAGTTTTCTACTTGGGAGACGCTGAACTGGGGAGAGACCGCTCAGATCCCAAAGCCAAGCGTTGCAGATTTCTGTTCCACGCCAAATTAATAGGCAGAGACCAAAATGAGCCTAATTGTCACGGGCAGCTCCTGAGTGCATTAACTCTGGCTGCTCTTGCATTCTCTGCTCGGTAGAGAATGAATTGTAGCCCTGAACTTTCCTCTCTTTGCAGAAAAAGCTAGAAAACCTGAAGAGTCTAGATCTTTTCAATTGCGAGGTAACCAACTTGAACGATTACAGAGAAAACGTGTTCAAGCTCCTCCCACAACTCACATACCTCGATGGCTACGATCGGGACGACAAAGAAGCGCCGGACTCTGATGCAGAGGGCTACGTCGAGGGCTTGGACGACGAGGAGGAAGACGAAGATGGTACGTGAATTGTGCTACTGGGTGTACCTAAGTTAAAAGATCCATATGCTGCCTAGTACATTTTGCTTCCAGCTCTGAGTTGTTGGCAAAGAGAAGGGTGTTCTCAGCAGCTCCCTCCTGACTGATGTAAAGGAGAGAAGCACCTCAGTGTCCTCTGAAGGAGTGAGGGGAAAGGAGATGGGCAGGGCCTGAAAGAGCTACTTTTTCAGTCTTATCCCTAGTGAAAGATCGGGATGACAAAGAAGCACCAGACTCTGATGCAGAGGGCTACGTGGAGGGCTTAGACGACGAGGAGGAAGATGAAGATGGTATGTGAATTGGTGCTGCTCGGTGTACGTAAGTTGTGAGACTGATTCGCTGCCTGGTACCTTTTGCTTCCAGCTCTCACTTGTTGGCAGGAGAATGGGTGTCCGCAGCAGCTCCTTCCTGAGTGATGTAAAGCAGAAGTATCTTGGTGTCTTCTGAAGGAAAGGAGTTGGGCAGGGCCTGAAAGAGCTACTTTCTCAGCCGTTTCTATAATCAAAGGTGGAGAGTAAAAGTGTGGTAGAAGAAAGGCACCCGTAGGAGGAATAAGGCCCTGAAGGAGTTCAGGGAACAGTAAACCCCAGGCGATGGGGACGTAAGGGAGGAGTGGGTAAGAAAGGATGACGTGCACAAACTGCAGTTTTCCAGGAACAGCACAGCATGGATCAGCAAAGTACGAGCAGTTGTGTAGGCCCTGACGGAGAAGGGTGAGGTGGAGACCCAGGCTGGGCATAGAAAAAAGGAGCTGAGTCAAGGACTTAAGTAAAGGGGCATTAATAGGCATTAATAGGAGGGAGGTTGTAGGTGCTCCATGAGGACAACGTGAACTGGTTGGTGTCAGGCAGGAGAGAGGAGGGTGTGTGAATGGAAGTCTGACTGGGGTGAGCTCCATGGGAGGCACTAAGGAAGCAGCAAACAACTTTTTAGCATTAGGGAAATGCACGATGGGTCCCACGGTGCTGCAGGAGCCATTCTGCCCCCCCAGCCAGTCCCCTCGGGGGCATCAGTGGGACGAGCATCCGGCTGGGTTTGGGGAATTTGCTGGACTCTTCAAAGCCAGCTGCACAGCAAAAGTGAATAGCTGGTCTTGCACTTTTCCCTGGAGCTGGATGTGAGCTGTGGCCTGTGGCTGCATTCAGCCAGGTTCATCAGGGACAGGTTCTTCTCCTCAGAGCTCATCCCATTGCATGAAAAACCCTCCATAACACCATTCCGGCAGCATGGAAACCAATTTCTGGTTTGTGGCTTGGGCTAGTTGTGTTTAACCTCTTTTCTCTTGAGAAACTGGTAAGATGGATTGTGTGTGACCCTTTTGTGTGGCTCTTGGCACGGGGTGTCCCTTGGGGAGGCTTCCCAGTGCATGGTTGGCTTGTAAAGTTCTGCTCTATCCCTGGTGGGGGCAGATGGACACTTGCAGATGAGGAGCTGCAAGCGTCCTACGGGCCCAAAAATGCATATTAGTGGTGGGAAATGGAGCAGCTGAAGCTAAAACAGTCCCGAGGCTGCTGTGACCTGCTGTCGAGGCCCCTGCAGCTCCAGAGCAGCTCAGACCATGGGTGCAGCTGCCACCCTCCCCTTGTCACCAGGCTGAAGAGGGACAGAGCTACGTCTAGCCCTGTCTCGCAGCTGCAGAGCTGGCTTTCATTCTGCACTGGCCTTAAACAACACTTTCATCCTG
Source organism: Nycticryphes semicollaris (assembly GCA_013400055.1). Classification (NCBI taxonomy): domain Eukaryota; kingdom Metazoa; phylum Chordata; class Aves; order Charadriiformes; family Rostratulidae; genus Nycticryphes; species Nycticryphes semicollaris. Next base: position 18,157 of record VXBJ01002370.1, read on the forward strand.
CTCCTGGCATCAGCAGGAGGTCACATCTCAGGTGGCAGCCTTGAGGGGGGAAAAAAAGTAAACTTTAAATGTCTGAGTGGTTACTCTTTGTTTGCCTGTATAGAAGAGGAGTATGACGATGATGCTCAGGTAGTAGAAGACGAAGAAGATGAGGAGGAAGAGGAGGAAGGAGAAGAGGAGGATGTGAGCGGAGAAGAGGAGGTAAGGATTTGTGCGGGTAATAACGGGTGTGGAGTGAATGTTGGGTGAGAAATAACACCAAACCTTGCAGGATTTTAATACTTGAAGCCTGTGCTTTCCTCTTGAATTTGAGAAACGTCGCAGTGGGGGGTGGCTTTGAGGCATGGCTGTCAATGAGCCAGCTGCCATCTAGTGACCAGTGACGTGAAATCATTCTCTTCATTGGGCTGATGTCAAAAATACTCTCAGGAATGTCTTCAGACCTCGTTTGTGGGGCCTTTGAGGGGCTGGGGCTACAACCTCTGTATGGATGAGAGGATGGTACATGAATTACTGACCCCAAACTCTCGGAGCGAGGTTCCTCCTTGGGTGTGTTCCTTGGGATTCTTCAAGATGCTTCAATTCTTGGCGCGGTCCAGCTCTTGGTCACAGGGATGAGCCACTCAAGCTCTGCTGAGACTTTGCTGGAAGGAGAACCACTGAGATGGGCTCAGATTTGTCTCCAGGAGGTCGGATTATCTGTCCTCTGGCCAAGCAGGGGGGTCTTAGATCCTTAGATCCTCGAAATCCTGCTCCTGAATGGTTGGTTTCCCTCTTCTCAGAACCACCAGCAGCTCCTCAGGCTCTGGAGGCATCAGTTCATCTTTTAACGCTCTCAGCCCCAAGAACACATGCCTTAAGTCAAAAGAGTCATCAAGTTTTACTAAAGTCAGCACATCATAAGAAAATTATCAGCTTTCAGTGAGAAGTATAAACCTGCTTTCTCACTGAGGACGTGGAGCTCGAAGGGGCTGCTCAAATTAGTTGTGATTTTCTGCCATGAAACTTGGGCCAGTCAAACTGTAGCAAAAAAAAATCTGCAGTTTTATGTAAGTGGGTGGGAAGTGTCTGCCTTTTTGTTTGGTTTTTCTTGAAGATGCTTCAAGGACTTTCTCTCTGTTGTAAAAATGCTGTTGGGTTTTGCCAAATTGTGAAAGAAAGGTCCTGCATTAAAACCAAGTTTTTTAATCCTTCCTCCTTTTTCCTTTTTTCCTTTCTTTTTTTTTCTTCTTCTTTTTTTTTTAAATCTAGGAGGATGAAGAAGGCTACAACGATGGGGAGGTAGATGACGACGAAGATGAAGAAGAGCCCGGTATGGCAGCAATCCAGTTCCTGCTAGAGATAAAATCATTATTTTAATTATTTTTTTAAGTAAAATCCCATTTTCTAAAAAGCAGGCTCTCGTCTGCGTCCCTGCTCCTTTGAGAGCTGCCAAAGTAGAAGGCTGTTGAACTTGTTCAGCTTCTCAGCAGCGTGAGGGAGCGCTCGGGTAACTCGAGTTGTCTTTTTATTTTCTAGACGAAGAACGGGGACAGAAGAGAAAACGAGAACCCGAAGACGAGGGGGACGAAGACGACTAAACTGAATAACCTATTTTGAAAATTTCCTATTGTGATTTGACTGTTTTTACCCTGTATTTCCTCTCCCCACACCCCTGACTTTTTTTTTTCTTTTTTTTTTTCTTTTTTTTTCTTTTTTTTTTTCTGTTTGTAATGTTGCTGTGGGAATGAGAGGGAGAAGCAGACTGGGTGGGCAAGGGAATAAAATACTATTTTTACTGCCACTCCTCCTATTCATTTTAAATTTTAATTTTCTTTTTATCCCTCTCTTAGTCCCTGTAACTGCAATAGTAAGTATAAACCAAGTGGTAATTTGTTTCTTATTATTGGAGTGGGTAGTTTGACACCTTTTAAAAAAAAAGGATAAAAAAAAGTCGGATGATTCCCCAGAAATACACAGACTCTGTTCCGAGACGGCTGAAGAGCGTTGGTTGCTGGGATTTTTTCCGCCTCTGCCGGTCACTAAATAACGGTGTGAGCAGTTTTTTGGGGGGTGCTGCAAATCCAGGCGGAGCATCCCTGTCCTGTCCCGTGTCCCCCCCGTCCCCCGCAGCAACAGGGGTGAGAATGGCATATGGATAAAGTGAGTTTTTTGTTGCCTGTCCGTCGATGACTGCCATTTTCAGCCAACGCTTTCCCTGCTTCTGTAGGTACCTTTTATTTCGCTCTTTGTAAATAGTGACCAAATGGTTTTGGTGGGGGCTTTTTTTTGTTTTTCCCCTCTCTTTTTTTTTGTTTTTCCCCTTTGTTTTTGGGGGGTGTTCCTTTGGATCTGGCTTGTGGGGTGAATTTGAAATCCCCACCCCCTGCCCCTTCCCTTTCCCCACTCTGTGTGTTGAGTGTTTCCCTTTTTTGGTTGGTTTTGGGCTTTTTTGTTTGGTTGGGTTTTTTGTTTTGGTTTTTTTTTTTGGCTAGGGTATAGCCAACACACTGAAAATGGCAGGCATTTAAATATATATATAAATATATATAAAAAGTGTTCCTAATTCCTGAGTTACTAGTGAAATGAATTTGACAATTGTAATAAAACAAAAAGATGTTTCAACCCTTTTAAATAAGGTGTGTACTATTTTGGTCTGTAATATATAACACCTAGTTGATTTTAAGCGATGAGAAACTACTTCCACTTGTGCTGTATACTTTGAAAATTTTTACAAACCTAAATACAGGAGGCAGTTCCGCATGTAGGGTAGGAGGTTTCTTTTCATACACTCAAGCACGAGATACTAATACAAAATTGTATTTTCTTACCTAGTGGAAGTCAGTAAAATGACTGAAAATACCTAGTGAATGTACAGTTTTACTTTCATATCCCTCTTTAAAATAGCTTTAGAAGTGACTTGTATTTCCTAGTCAATATTTCATCTGTATAAATACATTTGCAACAGGTTTTTTTTTTTTTGTTTGGTTTTTGGTTTGGTTTTTGTTTTGGTTTTTTTTTTTTTTTCCCAGAAGAGCCAAACTTTGAGTTTTATGTCTGTTTGTCATTGATGAATTTCAATAAATCTTTTTATACAATTTTTCTGTGGCTTATTTGAGTAAAACGGGCCACTGGGAAGGAATCACACCTTTTTTTATAAAAAGGCAATTCCTAAGCTATTCTGGTCAATTCCCTGATCTTTTTAGTAGCTCGATGGTACGTTTTGCTCCGTAAGAACTACTCTTAGCCATGGTTGGGGGGAACCAAAGGGAGAGGTTTGGGCTTTATTGCAAATGAAAAGGTACACCTTTTTATTTTCCAAAGGAGGGTTTCTTCTACGTTCCCAGCGTGATTTCTCGCAGCTGAGGATGCTCATTCCCACTGTTCCATCCCACCCCTCTTTATCCAGGCCCGGAAGAGAGAACATTCCATTTCCTTTGGCATGTGAGAGTCCTGGGTTTGGTGCATCCCGGAGCTTTCTCCATCTGGCTGCTGGGATTTGCTGCCGCTCCAGAGCCAAGTCTCCACCTTGTCCTCACTTGTGAGTTGTTTATTGGAGGTAAATGGCACAGCAGGTAGCACCTACTCTACGGTTTTTTTCTTCTAAAAAGCTTGTGTGCAGCGCAGGAGCGGGAGAAGCTGTGGAAGGTCACACATTGCTCCTTAACTGGAGCTCTTTGGATAAAAGCATGCCTTTGGGGTTTTTTCTTTCTCCTTTTTGTAGGTGGGAAAATACAGTGGGGGGGTTTTTTGTTCAGTTGGTTGGTTGGTTTTTTAAGAGGAAATCCAACTGGGCAAACTGGTGCCTGGCCAGCTGGGTGTAGGCAAACTGGAACTGTGCACAGGGCAGGGGCAGGCTCCTGTGAAGCCAACAGCGGCCACCAACCCTCGGGCTACAGCCCAGAGCCCCTTGTGGCACCCTAAACCAGCTCGGCCCAAGGCTTTCCGTGTGGAAATACTTCAGTTTTCCAAAGACGGGGCTTTTCACTCAAGCTGTGGGTGGGAATGGGAAGGAGCGACCTGACCTTTCCTGCACCACGAGCCTCGGTAGCTCCCAGGGAATGTGACCACCGAGGGCACCCAGGATGAATGTCCCCTTTGCCTGCAGCGGACAGGGCACAACCAGCCTCAGGTGGGGATGCTGAAGTGACATTTGGTTTAACCTGTGTCACTCCTGGGCTCTCAAGAGCCACCCTCTGACCTTGGCAGCACTGGGAGACCCTTCAGCTCCTCACCCTGTGAAGGTGGCGAGGGGCCCAGGTGTCACTTGAGTGACCCTTCTCTTTGTACTGCTAATTGTTTCAAAACTTACTTGGGAATTAATTGGGTTTTTTTCAAGGAAAAGTGTGGGGGTAAGACCTTTGCCTGGTGGTTACTGCTTTTCCTTGGGTGCTAATCCTGGGAGAGGAGAGGGATGAGGGGAGTCAGGTACCGGAGGCACAGCGAGGTTTTGGCTCCACGTGCTGGGAAAGTCACTGCTGCCACCCAAAACAAAAATGAGCATTGCCCAATGTGGGTAATTGCATAGTTATTTCATATTTCATAGTATATAAGCCCTGTCTCCTCGTGCTGAGACCCAGCAGCTTGTTTTCCCCCAGTGCTCTGTGCCTACGCAAAGATACTTAACTCTTGGGGAAAAAACCCAAACCCTGGTATTTTTTTAACAGTTCAGCAGGAAAACCCAGGTAGAAACACTGTTGGCAGTGAATAATGGGAGAGTTCAGCTCGTTCAGATGCCAAGTTTTTGTATCCCTTTGCTCTTTCTGTTTGCCTTTTAACCACCCAGTGATCTGAAGAGCCCTGGTCACGCAGGGGGCTGGGGTCTGAGATCTGCCTGGGCAGAGACCTGGGGATGGAGCCTGGTGTTCTCCAGGTGCCCAAAATACTCTGTCGGTGCATAATTTCTTAAAAAAAAAACACCAAAAGGCCTAAATTTTGTAAAAAAAATCCTAATCCTGTTCTGCCATGAGGGAGCTGAGCTCCCAGTGGAGGGTTCCCGAGCGCGTCGCTGTAGAACCAAGTGGGGCCCAAGATCTTGCAAATAAAAATACCCCCCTCCCACCCACCTCCTTGATTTGAAGGATGTCAGAACAAGAAGGAACCACCACCATCCTCAGCAAATCGGTGGGAAACTCCCATTTAATTAAAATAAACCCCCGGCCTGGCTTCTCCTCCGCCTTGGCTTAATTTTAGATTTAAAACACAAACCAAACCAAACCGATCTTGCATCTCCATCTCTAAATCCAGAGGCTGGGTTTGGCTTGGTTTTTTGGGGTTGGAGGGTTTTTTTGTTTGGTTGAGTTGGTTTTGGGGTTTTTGGGTGGGTTTGGGGTGGGTTTTTTTTGCATTTTTGGGGGGTTTTGGTTGGTTTTGTTTTTTTAATCGCCAGAAATCTTTTCAAGTAGGCGCTCCCGAAATGCTGGCAAGTGGAGAATTAACAATAATCCCCCAGCTCGGGGAGCGTACGAGGAGGCCGAGCCTCAAACAAAGCGCCAACCTCCGGGAAGCAGAAAGTAGGTCAGGTTGATAAGGATGAGCACAGAGGGACTGCATTAACAGGGAAGAGGGGGGGGGGGGGGAAAACCAAAAGGAGGGAAAGAAACCACCTCGTGGCCCTTTTCGAGGAAAGANNNTTTTCGAAGAAGGAAGGGGCTGTCTGGGAGGGAAGGCTGAAATCTTTAAGCCTTTTTGTGTGTTTTTTTTTGTTTGGTTGGTTTTTTTCTTCCTTAAAACCCATTATCCCTAAAGATGCCAGCTCTGTTAGAGAGGTAGTTGCAATTAGCAGCAGCACGGAAAGGTTGGGACACCCACCATCACCACCACCCCCCACAGCCAAGGTTTGGATGGGAAAAAGCTTGAGAAATGCTGCCAGATAAACTAGATGTTTGGGAATTACAGAGGCTGGATGAAGTTCCCAAAGGGGGCTGGTCCTGGAGAGCAAGGGATGAGCTCTGCTCATGCTGCAGGACCAGGGAGCAGCTCAGGGGGGGAGCTTTGAATAAAATAGAATGTCTGCAAGGATGGGAGGGGAAAAAAAAATCTGGGAGGTTACAGACTCATTGGTCTCATTTAGACCCTGGGACGTAAATGCCACCGACCCAGGAGCATCTAAAGGAAAATACCCCAAGGGCACTGCAGGCTCATGGAGAGCAGAGGGCAGGGATGGGGAGAAAGGGAGGAGGTGCAGGGAGGAGGTCTGATGGTTCCCAAGTGGCCCCAAAATCCTGGGGATGAGGGGTGACGGGGTGGGGAACGGGGGGACAGGGACAGACGAGGCAGGGTTTGCAGCCAGCTTGCACGGGGGCCACCATTCCCTGCTCCAGTCGTAAGGTTGCAGCAATGCAGGGAATTCGGTGCTAAAATTGGAGACATGGAGTGTTCCCCAAAAAAAAAAAAAAAGAAGGGGGCCTTTCTGCTTTAAATAGCGCCCAGATGGTGCAGGAGGAAAGACTGGGAGAAGCTGGAGCTGTTGCTGAGTGGAGGGAGGGAGGGGAAGGTGGGGTAGTGAAGCAGCAAGAAAACTTGCTAACGAGGGGTTTGCCCTGGAAACTGGGGATGGGGATTTTTTTGGCAAATCCCCAGCATCTCAGGAGCCCCACGAGGATGTTAAAGCCCACCCAGTGCCATCCCACAGGGGCCACCTCCTGCACCGGTCGCCCGTGCACCCTGACATGTCCGTCCCCCCCCTCAACCCACGACAGAGGCAGCCAGATTCGTGCTGATGTTTGCAGATATGCTAATTGGCTCATTAATCATCCCCACCCGCAGCTGTAATTGGGCTCATTTTGCATTGATTTGAGGGGCTTCAGAGAACCACAGGCTCTTCCCTTACAAGAGGTAATTCAGTGCAGGAAGTCCCAACACTCCCCCCTTTAAATAAGGCCATGAGACATAACTAACCTCAAAGGGGACCCGGCCATCGCTGCTCTTTGTGGAGCAGCCAAGATGATGAGCTTAAAGACCCTCACACCCCATGAAAGCCCCTTCCTTGAAAGGCACCATGACCTGCCAACCCCAGAGCATCTCTCCCACCTCGTCCTGGTGGAAATAAATCGTAGAATCATAGAACACTTTGGGTTGGAAGGGACCTTAAAGCCCTCCCAGTGCCACCCTCTGCCCTGGGCAGGGACACCTCCCACCAGCCCAGGTGGCTCCAAGCCCCCTCCAACCTGGCCTTGAACCCCTCCAGGGATGGGGCAGCCACAGCTTCTCTGGGCAACCTGGGCCAGGCTCTCACCACCCTCACACCAAAGAACTTCCTTGCCACATCTCAGCTCCATCTCCCCTCTTTCGGTGTCAAACCCTTCCCCCTCGTCCTATGGCTCCCCTCCCCATCAAGAGTCCCTCCCCACCCTTCCTGGAGCTCATTTAGGGACTAGAAGGGGCTCAAAGGTCTCCCCAGAGCCTTCTCTTCAGGGTAAACCCCCCAACTCTCAGCCTACTGCTTGCCCAAGCCAGGTGCCCACTAGCCCTTGCCCAGCCCAGGCCTGTTCCCAGCACCTCTTTACCTGCACAACTGTGTTCCTGCCCCCTCATGCCATGGTCCCAAGCCCAACAGCACCAATTTGAAGCCTCCAGCCACCATTCCTGGTCCCTGTAGGGACCTCTCAACATGGGGGAAGAGCAGCAGCGCAAGGGGAGGACACCTTGGTGCACTCAAAACCGCCCCTTTTGGGTCCCACCACCCTTTCTTGGGGGTCAGTCCTCATGCCCGGCCCCTCGGCAAAGAAAGGAAGGGGCGGGCAAGGTGTTGGTATCTTGAAAACATTTTATTTCATCACTATTCCTTGGTAGCATAAATAATAGGCAATGACAGCGCAAGTAACGTATAAAGAGGGGGGAGCAGTGGGTGTGGGGCACAATGTAAATTAATGGGGAGGAGAAATTCTCACCCTTGGCCGTGCCGGGCATTTCAGCAACTCCAGTTAGTGGAAATATACATATATATATATAGGTAAACTAGCAGTATTTGGTGTTGTTCGCTGTACTACAGGCCTAATGCACACAAAAAACCTCCACGAACAACCCCAACGTGATTGTACACACGTGCTGAACCCATCGAGTGCCCGCACAGCTCCAGCCCCCTCGTCCCCCTCCACAGGCTCCATCCCTGGGGGCAGCAGCATCCCGGCAGCAGCCCTCAGGACCAAGTGGGTGACATCCTGTCCCCCTCCCCGTGGCACTGGCACGTGTCCCAGCGGGCAGGAGGAGGGTAAGTCCCTCTTTGCAAAGGCAGAGGGAGCAAAAAAAATCCCTCTTGGGTTAGGAAACCCAGCCTCTTTTTTTAATTTTAAAATTTTACTTTAAAGAAGGATATAAGTGCATACGGAGCAGCTCATTCCCCGGGCTGGAGCCTGGGGATGCTCACAGGCTGCTCCTGCCAAAGCCTGGTCACCGACCCCATCAGCACCGCTGCCACGGGAAGGATGATCCCCGGCTGTAAATTAAATTAATTGTAAATTAAGCCCTTCCCGCACCCCATTCCAGTTCCGCACCCCGCCATCACAGCTTTTTTTGCATAGGAATAAAAACAGAAACAAAACAAAACCCCAAAAATGAATTAATAGTAACGAAGCATCGCGCTTTCCCGTGCTGGTGGCTCCCGGCGGAGGGGACACTGCTCCTATACTTACTCCAAGGCCATGGTGGGGGACAGGGGCCGCCCCCACAACCCCCACCACCGCCACTCTCATGCAGTAGCTGTCGGTTAGAGCGGTTTTAGTGCTAGGACAAGACCAGGGGGACGTATTTCCAGTTAGCGAGTGGGCTCTTGGCAGGTCACTTGACTTCTGGCTCATATTCTGTGTGAGTGGATACAATAAAATTAAAGAGCGAGTATAAACGGAGAAAGTTTATTTATAAAATGTCCCTGGGAGTTAATTATTCTTCGGGCTGTTGCGGAGGTTTTTCAACTCCAGCTGTAGCTGTCGGATCCGAATGTCCTTCTGCGAGAGCTCGTCCTTCAGCCGCCGGATCTCGTCCTGCTGTCGGAAGAACATCCGAAGGAGCTGGAAGGGAAGGAAGGAGCTGGAGGGACCCACAGCAGCCTCTCACCACTTAGAATGGTCCAGGGCAGAAGGGACCTCTAGGGTCATCTAGTCCGACCCCCCCGCAGTCAGCAGGGACACCCCCAAATAGACCAGGTTGCCCAGGGCCTCCTTGAGCCTCCCCTTGAATATCTCCAGGGAAGGGGCCTCAACCACCTCCCTCCAGTGTCCCACCACCCTCAGAGTAAAGAACTTATTCTCTAAGGGATGGGGCTGTTCCCTAACGGGGCTGCTTTTGCATCACAACTCCATGCTCTGTGCTGCTCACTCACTCTCAGATTTAATATTTCCCCCTCCGGCACAGGGATACCCTTAATGGATGCAACCCGCAAGCTCTGCAAAACAAATTCCTTCCAGGATCAAGTGCGGATGTTTCCACCAGCACCTCCATAGGTTGCTACCGGAGAAGGATTCCAAATATATATATATATAAAAATCCAGGAGCTTAATGCCATGTGTGGTTCACACAAAGTGAGATGCTCCCAGTCCCAGGGAAAGGCAGTGCCCAAGCACTTCAGTTTGGGAGAACAAGCAGAGAGATCTGCAGAGTGGTGGCTTTCCAAGCTGCACCCAGAAGATGTCCCATCTCCCTCCCTGGCCAGCGACTGTCCCCTTCTGTCCCCTACCCTACCTCGTTCTCCGTCCGGGGTGGCACATTCTCCAGCAGGTCTATGCCGTTGACCACAACGCTCTTCTTCTCCCTCACCGGTGCCTTAAAGATCTTGGATGTCTTCTTGTAGCCCTCCTTCAGCGACATCAGGATGGGATCTGAGCGGGGCAGAGGATGGGAGAGGAGTCAGGGGAGGGATGTGGTCCTGTCCCCCTGCTTGGCTGGTTTTTGAGAGGGGGAGGGCTCCCTGCCACCCAGATGGGGGCTTTACCTCGGTTCACCCCGCTCAGCCATTCGTCTGGCGTGAGGGCTGGCTCTGTGCCCGGTGTCATCGGGTAAATGTCCTCTTGGTACGTTTCTGACTAAAAACACAGGGTTGGGGAGAGGAAGAAAAGCAACCGCCTCCATGAATCTCCTCACAACCGTTTACGCCTTGGGATGTGCCAGAAATGGCCGGGCTCACATGTTCATCCTCAGCTGGGGATGTAATAAACTGGTGTTTGCACCATTAATTTAGATGGGAAATGCCAGTGTCACCTGCTCAAGGTACTGGTGGCTCTGGGAAATGCTGGGCGGCCACCGGCAGCAGAGGCGAGGGGCCAGAGGAGGACGAGAGGCTGCAGAGCCTGGGGCTGGCTCCTCCACACAGCCCTGCCCAGCGCTGGGAATGCAAACACCAAATCCAGCTCCAGCTCCGAGGTTTATTTTACCAGAAACAGCCCCAAAACCTCGTGGGAGGTGGGGTGGGCTGGGATGAGCCCCTTGCTGCCCATTGCGATGGACCAAGATGACTTTGCGTAAAATAAAAAATTCCATTGAGGCCAGGGGCAACACAGAGATGTGTTTCCTAAAAAATGTTCCCATTAAGCCGTGGATAAAAAACCCTGGAATCCCATCCAGGGGACTGTAACAACTGGGTGGTCAAAGATTAGTGCAAAGAGACCCAGTGGTCAGACTGGTCAGCAAAGGGGTGCAAAGAAGGGCATCTCCATCACGCCAAACCTCTTTCAGACACCCCCCCGGCTACCACTTGCCCCCACCAGCCTTGTCTGGGCACCCCGGGGTGCAGTGAGGGACTCACCCTCCTCGGCACGATCATGGAGATGGGTTCGATCAGCCCTTTGAGGGTGATGAGCTTGTAGAAACGAAAGACCTCGCAGGCCGACACGTCCAGCCCGTGCTTTGGCATCACCCCTGCAGAGGAGGGACAGGCATGAACCATCACCCCCCACCCAAGTCCTGCAAATCCCAGGGCAGCTGGCAGGGAACCACCTGCCCCCCAAGAACAGAGCACCCCCAAAAAGCCCTTGCTCTCCATAAGTAGACCAGTGGAGATAATTTACTGAATCCCTGGAGCACAGCCCTGGGCCACACCAAGGAGGGGTTTAGTGGGGACATTGGGAAAGGGATGAGCGACTTTTATTTGGGATAAATCATTAGGAACCACTGACTGATGTCCTCTGGTAAAGCCACGGCACATGTGACAGCAGGAATGGTGTCACCGGGCATGTCCCTGGCCAGGACCCAGCCTGAACTTGGCTGAATATGAAGAGACTGAAAGGCTGAGGGACTGGGGTCTGTTTAGTCTGGAGAAGACTGAGGGAGTATCTGATCAACACCTAGAAATACTTCAAGGGTGGGTATCAGGAGGATGGGGCCAGGCTTTGTCCAGTGGTGCCCAGGGACAGGACAAGAGGAAATGGGCACAAACTTGAGGAACTTGTTCCCTGTGAGGGTGGCAGAGCCCTGGCAGAGGCTGCCCAGAGAGGTGGGGGAGTCTCCATCTCTGGAGACATTCAAACCCCACCTGGACACGTTCCTGTGGGACCTGCTCTGGGTGGACCTGCTCTGGCAGGGAGTTGGACTGGGTGGTCTCCAGAGGTCCCTCTCTGTGATTCTATGGATTGCCACGGGAAGGACAGCCCAGCAACAGGAAGACTGCCCTGCCCTGACGACCCACAGACCCATTTGCCTGTGGCATTTAATTAAGCACCTTCCATCACCTGCTCCATGCACCTTGGGAGCAAAGGGGCAGCAGCAGCAGCGACCCATCCTTACCCAGTCCTTTCTGTGGGGCCGGGGAGCGAAACTCCATGAGATAACTCAAGTAGGGCTTTTCCGAGCCGATCTCGTAGTACCGAATGTTGCCGTCGCCCTGGAGCAAGGGCAGGGAAGAGGGATGGGTTAGTTCTTTGGCAAACACCAGGGTGAATGAAAACCATGAGAACAACCCCCACCCCTTCGTCCTTGGGAAATGCTTTGAGGGGGGGGGGGAATGGTGAGGGGACAGGCTGGGGCCACTGCAGCATCACCATTCCTGGCTGTGATGGGAATTTCCCCCCCACCTCCACTCCCCAACACACACACTCAATATCTTCCTTGACAAGCTTCCAGACAATTAAACCCCCCACCCCCAGAAAATGCCAATACACTGAACCGAAGGAGACAGTGAGACATTTGGTGAGAACAGAGTGAAGTGCTGAGGATGAGGTGGGGCAGATTTGTGACCAGTTAGAAACTGGATCACCCCAACACCCCCTTGCCCTCACCCTGCCATGCAGAACAGGCAGCGGTTTCTGAGCTTCTCCTTTCTCCAAAGGCTTCTTTCCCTCTACAACACAACCCTTGGGATGGACTTGTTTGCATCCAGAAAATAAAAAGGAGGAGGATGCAAATACCAGCTACGTAAAGATGATCCCAATTCATTACCCCCCAGCCTGGAAAACCTCCTTTTGCTCATCTCACTCCATGGATCAGGCCACTGAGGATGGTTTTTTTCTGCCTTTACGAAACAGCCTTTGGCACAGACCATGACAACAACCCCCAAGCGCTCCATCCTTGGGGAAATGCCAGGGGTGGGGGGGTGACAGTCTGCATCGTGCATCACCCCATGGGGACACTCGCGGGAAAGCAGCGAGCACTTCTCCAAACCAGGGGCATTTGGACCCAAAAAGCTGCGTGATGCTTTTTTTTTTTTTTTTTTTCCCCAGTGCTCAGCACAGCCCTGATCCCTCATTGGGTATTTCTTCTGCTGGAATTCTGCCCCTTCTTCCCCCCCAACCCCTACCGTGGGAGATGCTGAGGGTGTGAAGCGATACCTTGCCAGCCAGGTACAGCATGTGTGTGTCAGCGTCGTAGAAAGGGAACAGGAGACCCGAGAGTCCATCAATCTCCTCCTCTATCAGGGGCATGGACAGGTCCTCCTGCACAACAGCAACAAAAAAAAAACCCAACCAAACCCAACAAGTCATCAAGATGTCCCTGATGCTCCTGCTGGGGATGGAGTAGTGGGGGGGTCCCAGCACCCACCTGGTCCCAGAGGGCAATCTGCCGCGTGTTCCAGCGTGACACCCCCGTGGTCAGCAGCCGCTTCGTGCTGCCCAGGAAGACCACCCGGTTGACGCGGTGGTTCTTGCAGCTGGCCTCCTGCAAGACAAGGGTGTGCTTGTTGACAGTGTCATCCATTGACCTGTCGTCCCCCATCCCCCCTATGGCCCCCAGACTCAGCCCTCACACCCCATGAAAGCCTCTCCCTTGAAAGGCACCATGACCTGCCAACCCCAGAGCACCTCTCCTGCCTCGTCCTGGTGGAAATAAATCATAGAATCATAGAATGCTTTGGGTTGGAAGGGACCTTAAAGCCCTCCCAGTGCCACCCCCTGCCCTGGGCAGGGACACCTCCCACCAGCCCAGGTGGCTCCAAGCCCCTTCCAACTTGGCCTTGAACCCCTCCAGGGATGGGGCAGCCACAGCTTCTCTGGGCAACCTGGGCCAGGCTCTCACCACCCTCACACCAAACAACTTCTTCCCCACAGCTCAGCTCCATCTCCCCTCTTGCAGTGTCAAACTCTTCCCTCGTCATCCTAGGGCTCCCTTCCCTGATGTGGAGTCCCTCTGTGCCAGCAGACAGTGTAGATGCACCGTTATTCAGCCCCTGTCCCCCGTGCAAAAATGAAAATGCCCATTTCCCTGAATATTAGACACGGCTTGTACTGAGAAACCACCATCCTCCCCCAGACTGTAAGCATTTTCTCCAGCCTTCTGCACCCCCCTCCCCTAATTTCTACTATCTTTCACAAATCCTTAATAAATAAGAAGATAACAGCCTCCAGCTCCATTGCCTGGGATGAAGCTGAGCCACCCTCACCCCTCAGCCATCTCCACCTAATTAAAACAGCCAGCCCCTCCCCACAGCAGAGAATTACCTGCAGACCCTGACACACACAAAACATCACTCCGTGAGTAGCAACTGTACCTTGTTCTTATGAGTTTTTCAGTAGGATTTCTCCTGGAGATCTGATTTCCATCCCCACCCCACCCCACCACGAGTATCGCACCTGCAGGACCCTGCCGGAGCGTGGCTCCACCACCCGCAGTTTCTTGTCCTTGCAGGTGGTGGCCAAGAGGCTGCCATCGGTGTTGAAGGACATGCAGAGGATGACATCCGTGTGACAGTCGATCATCTTCACCGGTTCCCCGATGTCCAGGTTCCAGATGAGGACCTGTGGGAAGCAGGGGGAGGCATCACCACTCCTGGAGTCACCCCTACCCCTCCTGCAACCTCCACCTCTGCTTTGGGTGCCTTCATATCTTCTATTTGGGCCCAAAATCACCCGCTCATCACCTCCAGAGCCACCTTCCCTCCTCCCAGGGCTGCCCTGCAGCTGCTGCTTGGGCACCATTAAAATACTTTTATTTTTATTTTCTTATCATTATTTTATTTATCTTATTTTTTTAATGTCATATAATTTTTACAGTAAATATTATGTATTTCATTATGTTAAAATTTTTATAGCTATATAAAAATATAAATAATGTAACATGCAACATAAATAATTTAAAAATAATTAAAATAAAAATTAAGATGAAAAGACTCTTGCATGAGGGAAAATACTGTCTGCTGTGGGTCATTTTAGTCCAGAGGGTGGGATCCTGCCCCAGCTGCGCACCGGTGACTTCCACCCGTGCCAAGAGCAGGGAAAGCCTTTGCAAGGGCAGCGGCCGGGCAGTGCCCACCTTATAGTCGTAGCCAGCACTGAAGAGGATGTTGTTGGTGGTGGGGTGCCACTCGACGAGGCCAACGCGCCGGCTGTGCCCGTAAAGCTCCAGGACCGCCTCGGTCATGTTCTTCTTCAGGCCACCCTCAGGGATCTCCCAAATCCGCACCTACGGGATGGGACAGGCATCAGGGGGGTGTTGGGAGCACTGGGAGGACCCTGACACCCACCACGGGGCAGTTCTGAGCTGTGCCCTAATGCCAGTGGCATCGTCCTGCACCCTAGAGGACATCCTGGAGGTGTTGACCCTGAAGAGAAGGTTCCAGGGAGATCTTCTAGCCCCTTCCAGTCCCTAAAGGGGCTCCAGAAGAGCTGGGGAGGGAATTTTGGTCAGGGAGGGGAGCCAGAGGAGGACAGGGAAGGGTTTGACACTGAAAGAGGGGAGATGGAGCTGAGATGTGGGGAAGAACTTGTTTGGTGTGAGGGTGGTGAGAGCCTGGCCCAGGTTGCCCCGAGAAGCTGTGGCTGCCCCATCCCTGGAGGGGTTCAAGGCCAGGTTGGAGGGGGCTTGGAGCCACCTGGGCTGGTGGGAGGTGTCCCTGCCCAGGGCAGAGGGTGGCACTGGGAGGGCTTTAAGATCCCTTCCAATCCAAAGCGTTCTATGATCTGGTCCTTTCCAAGGGCAGAGTCTATCCCATCAGACCAGTGAGCACCCAGGGGAAGGGGCAGCCTTAGGGATGTACGAGTGGAGAGGTGAATTTTTTGGGGTTTTTTTTTTCTGCCCAAACCAGCACATTTAGAGGCAGAAGACACGGCTCTGAGGGTTGCACAGTGAGCAAGAGGGAACAAACAGCCTTCGCCTCACGAGAGTGACAGGGTTAAGAGGCCGCTTTGGCTCGGAGGGAGGATTCTGAGAGCATCAGCGGTTTTCAAACAGGGCATGAAGGGAGAGGAGGAACGGACGGCCGGGTGTCAGAGGAACCGGTTATGAAAGCGGCGAGTTACAAAACAACTGTTACCAAACCTCAGGCTGCTCCTGGCCCCCGCCATCGGTGTCCCCAAAGGCTCTCAGAGCAAGCCCTGCACCCCTGAGGTGCTCATCAAACCCAGGGAGGTGGGGATGGGGACACACAGTGGAAAAACCTTCCTGCCCTCAGCCAAGATGCCCGCCGCTCCCTGCATCACCAGGTGGGAGCCACATCTTGGTTTTGGCTGTTAAAAACACCTAAAGGATGGTTATTCAATGTGCCCCGCATCCCTGCAGCTCCACAGCACAGCATCACCTCTGCTGTCGGCTCCTAATGGAGTCGCAATCATTCCTCATGCCTTGCAAAAAATGCAAAAAAGAAAAAAAGATAAGTTCTGAGTGCCAGGGACGGGCTATTTTAGGCAGTTTCCCCATTATAATGGTCACCATGACCCGAAAATAGACGCACCGGAACTGGTTACAGTCCTAACGCCGTTCTGCTGCCAGTATGGGCTTAATGGGGCTGACCCAAAACTGGGTTTTCACAACCTGGTCCCACCCTGGGATGGAAATGATGCTTTTGGGAAATTATCACGAAGAAAAAGCCCCGGAGGAGCAGCCCTAGAAGCCCCTCTCCCCACAGTCCTCCCACAACACCGGGGAGAGCAGCCGGGGTAGGACACAGCCTGTGGGGCCAGGGGCTTCCTCTCCCAACCCATCCTAAGAAATCCTCTGGATAAAATTTTCCCTGGAATACACCTTTCCCCAAAGAAATATATCCTGCAAAAGCCACAGTGCTGCAAGACAACACACCCTCACCTTGTTCTGCATCTCACATCAGTTCCCTGCTCCTGAGCGCCCCGGCCACAGGGAAAATGTGGAGCCTCAAACACCTTCGGAGCCCAAACAATTCTCTTTTTATATCTTCCCACTCATTTTTGTCCCGCCCTTTCAAAAATCTCCTTCCCAAAAAGCCTTTGCAGCATTTCAGCAGCACCACAGCAGGGACCAGGAACTCGAGGATCAGCTAATTGTCCCGTGGGGACAAATAATGAATCTGTGTCCCCAGTGCCCCACGGGAAAGCATCTGGCAAGGACAGACAGTTTATCCAGGTAGGGATGGAGAAAGGCTCGTTAGCAAGGGAGTAATTACCAGAGGGGTTTCAAGCAGAGCCTGGGTGGGCCGTGAGAGTGATCCCCCTCCATCGTGGCAACAAAATTGCAGCAGCTGTAAATTGCTGCTCCTCATCACCCCCTTGGAGGGGATTAGCCCGTAGCCATGCCCTGGGGACAAGGCAGCACAGGTTGTCCCCTCTGCACAAGGAATGATGGAGGAAAGACCCGTCTCTGGACGAGGACCAGCAGCTGCATCCCCATGGCCACAGTCCAGCGGTGTCCCCAGCCTGGGACCCACGGTGACCTTGGGTGACAAATTTCATGCAAATACTCTGCTTTCTGCAACTCAGACTCCACGAGGACCTGAGCACCCTCTCTCTTTGATAAAGACTGTTGGGCTGGACCTCTTTAAACCTCCTGGGAGCGAACAGAGAGGGCCCAACAATGCAGGACCTGCCCATCAGCATCATCCAAGGTGGAGGGTGGCACTGGGAGCCACAAGCCCAGCTGGTTGTGGGGCTGCTCCCCTCCAACTCATCCCCATCGGGGCAAAGCCCCCACACTGGACAGCCTTCAGGGCAATTAACTTAATTACCCAGGTTTAATGATGGCTCGTGAAGTCTTCTCAGCACCCTCCCTCCCAGCACCTCCTGTTCCCCGGCGACTGTATAGAAAAGGTTATAATTTGAAGTGGGAAACAGCTCACCATGATTCATGGCCATGATCTGAAATTTCCCCCCACACACACTCAATATCTTCCTTGACAAGCTTTCAGCTAATGAAAAATGCCAATATACTGAAGCGAAGGAGACAGTGAGACATTTGGTAAGAAAGATCTCTGAGGGGAGACCTTATTAACGCTCACAAGGATCTGAAGGGTGGGTTGAAGGAGGATGGAGCCAGACTCTTCCCAGTGGTTCCCAGTGACAGGACGAGGGGCAACGGGCACAAGCTGGAACATGGGAAGTTCCATTCAAAGATGAGGAGAAACTTGTTTGGGGTGAGGGTGGCAGAGCCCTGGCAGAGGCTGCCCAGGGAGGGTGTGGAGTCCCCTTCTCTGGAGACCTTCAAGCCCCCCCTGGATGCAGCCCTGAGTGATGTGCTCTGGGCAGCCCTGCTGTAGCAGGGGAGTGGGACTGGGTGAGCTCTAGAGGTCCCTTCCACAACCCTGACAATTCCCTGATTCTGTAATAGAGTGAAGTGCTGAGGATGAGGTGGGGCAGATTTGTGACCAGTTAGAAACTGAATCACCCCAACACCCCCTTGCCCTCACCCTGCCATGCAGAACAGGCAGCGGTTTCTGAGCTTCTCCTTTCTCCAAAGGCTTCTTTCCCTCTACAACACAACCCTTGGGATGGACTTGTTTGCATCCAGAAAATAAAAAGGAGGAGGATGCAAATACCAGCTACGTAAAGATGATCCCAATTCATTACCCCCCAGCCTGGAAAACCTCCTTTTGCTCATCTCACTCCATGGATCAGGCCACAAGAGCGGCTGGAACTTTTGCAGTGCCTGATAGCAAGAAGGATAAATAACAGCATTGCTGTCAGGCTTGGGGGAAAAATAAATAAAAAAATAAAAAAAAAAAGACCTTGTTGTGCACAGCTGTACGTCTTATCTGCAGCAGGGGATGCAGGAAGAGCAGCCCTGTGACAATAAGTGACACTGGGGACAGCAGAGGAGCTGGGTACCAGCCACAGCCCTTGTGCCGACGACACGGGAGCCGGGGATTGGCACCATTGGCCTAATTCTCCACATCAATCTCTTCCTCCCTCTCCATCCCTGCAACTGCTGAACCACTGCCCACCCACAGCCCCTTTCCCCCCACATCCCGCCCCGGGTATGTAAATTAACGGGAAGAGGGTGCCCGGGGCTGCGTGAGTCCTGGAGGTGCCAGCCCAAAGCCTCCCAGCTCACCGAGGTGT
>VXBJ01002370.1:50004-63294 GCA_013400055.1 Nycticryphes semicollaris
CATCTTGGTGGTCCTCTGCTGTACTCTCTCCAGCACCGATGAGGTCTCCTCTCAGTCTGCTCTTCTCCAGCTGAACGTCCCCAGGTCTCTCAGCCTGTCCTCAGCACAGAGATGCTCCAGTCCCTTCATCATCTTCATAGCCTCTGCTGGGCTCTCTCCAGGCTCTGAAGCACGGAGGGACCCTTCTGTCACTGTGGTTTGGGGACCAAACCATCTTCTCGAGTCCCAGACCAAGCGCACAAGCTCTCCTTCACTCATTCCCCAGGGGTTTTTATGGCACAAAACCTTTGTGAAAGTGGGAGAGGCTGGTTCCCAGTGGCTGAGGCTCCAGAATTTGGGATCCTGCCCCAGCTCTGCTGCAGTGTGGGGTGGGGGGACAAGGCTGAGGGAGGACAGGGGGACAAGACCCAGCCATGCCCCATCTTTCCATCCCCTCCATCGCTACGTAAAACTGCAAGGAACGTATGACCCAGCGTATGCAAACGCATTGTCACTTGAATAAAGCAGAGGGGTTTCTGAGCAGAACAGAGGGCAGAGATGTTAAAAAAAAATAATTAAAAAAAAAAAAAAATGGCAGCAAATCAAGTCTTGAGCAGATCTGCAGTATCTAGGTTACCTGAATTATGTTCAGCTAAATATGGATGCCAATTAATTAGAGAGCTGCTGATTTCCAAAGAAAATTAGTTTACTCTTAATGAGCTAATCAGTCCCTATTTGAAAGAAAAAAGAAAAAGAAGAAAAAAAAACTAGATTGTACAAAGGGGTGTGCAGCCTCTTGACATGGAGTGCCAGGGTCTGCTCCGGCTGGGATTTATTGGGTGCGGTAGTGCCAGGATTCCCACACGGGGCCGACAATCCATTCGGAACAGGTTGCAAACGGCATCGTGCTCCCTCTGCTCTTACCCTGCTGGGGATGGACTACATTTGCCAGGAAAAAAAAAAAAAACAACCAAAAAAAAAGGGTAATTTGCTGGCGATACCAGTTATTAGCTCAGGATTATGGTCTAGGAGCAAGTGGAGTGTGGATGGGCATCCTCCCGGCTCGGTGGCCTGGGGAGGGAGGCAGAGATGGAGGCTGGAGCCCTCCCGGTGCTCAGACAAAGCTCCTGGTTTTCTGAATATTAATAGGAGTCAAGCTGTGCACTGCAATTAAAACGCTGATTATAATTTCTTCCATCTGTAGCTGATTCTACTCCAGAAATTAAAGAGAAAGGCAGCCTGAGAGACAACCATCTTCTCCCCTTGCGTGTCCGATGTCCTCGTACGCAGTGTGTCTTCAAGTGACATGGGGACAGAGCATCCTTAAGGGGAGCGAGCGTAGCTCCTCTGATGTCAAAAGTACTCCTGAGAAGGAGTGATTCAGAGCCCTGTGTGCCCTCCTGTGGCCCATAAGTCACAGGACAAGGGCAGGATGCCCAGGGATGAGATGTGGATAGAAAGGGGGGGGGTACTATCTCAGAGCTGCTGGTCCACACACACTGGAGCACCAGCAGGAGAGCAGCAGCATCAGCAGCACAACCCTGGTCCTCCCCAGCAGCGCTGACTGCCAGGGTTTTGGAAGCAAAGCAATGCAAAGGTAATATTTATTTCATGTTCAAGGTCGCTGCTGCCCGGCTTTTCATCCCAGAGACGCAAATCCCCTGGGGCAGCTCCTGAAGCATCAGCCGAATTTCTGGGAAGTTAAAATGACAAGAGATGCAGGGATTCAGGAGGGCAGAGAGCCGGGGGAGGCCTGAGCAAAAAGCACAGCCCGGTGGGGAGAAAGGACGCCTGCTGCAAATGGGATGGACCGGGCACAGAGCACGGCTCCTGGGCCCTGGCTGCTCATAAGGGGCTACCGATTGGTGGTGGAGGCTTAAAAATAACCCTTAGGTGAGGTGGCATCTGCTGGAGGGCACAAACAGAAAGCCCCCGGGGTCCTGCAACAGAAAAACTGGGCGCGCGGCCGTGCTCAGGGCGGGAAAGTTGAAGATTGAGATTCCATGGAGAAGCTCAAATAAAGGGCAAGGATGGCTACCTGCTGGGCAGGACCAGGGGCTCCCCAGCTTCCCAGGGTCTGTGTCCTGGTGAAATTCTAGGGTCACAAACCCCAGTGGCCTCTGCCACCACGAAGTGGGGCAGGAACAGAGCCGTGCCCAGTGCCCGCCCTGCCGGCACGTGTTGTCCTGGTTTGAGGTAAAACAAAGCAATTTTCTGTTTTACAGCTTTACTTTTTTAGCTGGGCCTCTTCTAACTCACCAAACTCCAAAATTCACAGCAGATTCATCAGAAACTGCTCACTCTCNGAGAGCTTGACACCGTTTTGTATATATTGTATCGCTTTCATTATTTTCTTCCTTTTTTAATTTATTTTAATTTTAGTATTAATGTTTCATTAAAGTAGTTTAATTCATTCTAAACTTGAAAATCTTATTATTCTCTTCCTCTCCTTTCTTTTTTTGGGGGGGAGGAAGGGCCATCTGTCAGTCTGGTTTTGGTAAATTTGGCTGAAACCACAACACATGCTCACCGAGAGATGCCAAAAGTGATGGAGAAAAGAGAAGCTTTTAACAAATCTTTCACCCTCTTCCTAAAAAAACCATAAAACCCACCCAATTCACAGAGGCAACTCTAAATCCTCCCTTTCCCACACAAGAAAACCCCCAGGAAGGACTTCAACAAGGCTTTGATGCGTCCCACTGCAGGAGGGAATTCCTGGGATGGAGCATCACATCCCCAGACCCGCATTCCGGGACCGGCTCCGGACAGGAGTCACCTCCGCTGGGGCCAAGGCTCTCACCTGCTCGAGGGGGATGACGAGGAAGGAGCCCCCGCCGGCGCTCTCCGTCACGATGGCGAGGAAGCGGGCATTGACGGCGCAGAAGTGGTTGTCGTGGACGTTCTTGGTGATGGGGATGCCATCGAAGCAGTGCTCCCGGCTGGCCGCCTTCCCGTAGACGTTCCGAAACTTGGAGCTGCGGTACTGCGGGCGCCATGACATCTGCCAGGCAAAGACACAAGGGGCTCAGCCTTCCGAAAATACCCCCACCCCGGCCTGTTTCCCTGTCGCTCCCCAGTTTCCAACTCCTGCCCACATAAGGATTTGGCCTGACGGGGCACAGTGGTGGCGGTACAGCCCTGACCTGCAAATATAACACCCTCCAAAAAGAAAATTAAAAAAAAAACCTAAAAACTCAGATGTGTCCCTGGTGCAAGGTACAAGTCACACAAGGCATTAAAAGGCTCCCGACTGTCACAAAAATTTAAGCTGATCTCCTCTGCCCCATCAACTGCTTTACCTCGAACGCACAGCGCTACCTCTGCCTGTGCATATGGCACATTAATTCAGGCTTTCAACGTGATGGTTTGGAAATGGATTGGTCTGAGCCACATGAAAGCACGCACCGGGGCAGAATAAAAGCACTTGGGCAGGGAGCGAGCGTCAGGGAGCGGGTAGACGGCGTGTTCAGCTGCCTCCCCTCATTTGGCGTGGATTTCCCCACATGGGGTAACGGGCAGCATCGCGGGGGGCACTTGCAGCAGGACGGCGAGATGCCCCCAGGGATCCCACCAGCCGATCCCAGTGGAGCGAGGATCCCAAAGACCCACCAGCTCATCCCGTTTCCCCACAGCAGCAGGTCGAAGGCGCCGCGGCCGTAGGCACAGAAATGAGCACCTTTGGCTCGTCAGCACTACTTCGGTTTTTTCTATTAAAAAAAAAAAAAAAGACTGCTTCTTTTGTTGGTTTTTTTTTTATTTCAGTCTTTTTCTGAACAACCCTTAGGGTAGCACAAGTGTTCACGGCAAAAATCTATAAAGATTTAAGGCACTTGGAGTGTGCAGAAGAGCATAAGTGTTTAAAGCCACCTTAGAGCAACATAAGCACTTGGCTCTACCCAAACACGGGGTAATTGCACGCCTGAGGGCTCGTAGCCGCTCACCTCTTCATAACCAGCATCTCTTGACAAAAGCCTCTAAGTGTGTACTTTAACGCTGGGTCATCTGCTTGAGAGCATCTCTCAGCGTGGGGGAAACACCAGAGGGATGCTCCGGTGGCTGCTCTGATCCTAAATAACTGGGATTGAATCCTTTCTTTGCCCCAGACTCAGCACCGTGGGCACACAGCTGGGAGCAGCATCTCCTGAATTTGAGGGGAAGAATTCCAGACACAAGGACTGGAGCGTCAGCTTTAAGGCTGGAAACAGGAGTGTTTCTGTCTGCAACTCTTAGGAGCAAGACCAAGGACGGGATTAACTCGTGGCTACAGGGCAAAAGGCAGCGAGGAGCAGCTGAAGGTGACAGCCTGGGCTGTGCATGATGTCAAGGGACACAACGTGGTGACCTCATGCGAGCAGAGGCCCACTGTGATCATATTCCTCACCCTGCTGGCAGGAAACCTTCAGGAGGATCCCTCTGCACTGTATCCCACCCCAAATCCCATATCCATCCATACAGGGAGCATCCTTCCCAGGACGCACAGCAGCACTGGGACTGCACCCCCAAGCTGCAAGGGAAAAGGATACAGATCCTTAAGGATTTAACCCAAAATGAGAGCAGAGAGATGGGTTTTTTTTTTGTCTGGAGAGGTTTTCTGCTCTGAAAAAAAATGCAGACTCACATCCAACAAGGCGCTGTGAATCTTTGCCAAACCTACCCAAGCGGTCGGGGACAGGCAGGGCAAGGAAAAACACCCCGACCACAGCCTGAGGAGTGGCTTTCAAGAGTTTCACTAAGCATTGCATTTTCCTTTGTCTAAACTTTGTCTAAGTTTTCATATTGATACCATCTTTTTAAAACATTAAAAAAGCACAAAAATGTATTTTGATTTTTTTTTTTTTAAGCTCTCGATTTGTTCCCTGATCCCGGGCCTTTGACTTTGCTCTCTTTCCTGCTGCCAGTGTCCCTCTGCTCTGCACCTATAGCACAGAAAAAGCCCCAAATTCCACCAAAAAAAAGGCCATTTGCTGACTCCTTCTCCCACTAAACTTTTCAGATGCCTTGTAGCGTATCCCCACACAGATGAAACATACCCCCCCGCACCCCGCCTTGTGGAAACCCCTCCTGCCACGCAGGGGGAGCAGAAAAGGGGCTCCCAATATTTTCTGTGTCTCAAAATTCAACTTGAGGAGTTGCTGCCAAATGAAAGTGCCAGCACAAAAATAGCTCAAATCATCCTGGAGATGTGTTTTGACCCTTAATGTGGGTCCTCCTGCCCCCTACCCACCACGGTCCCCAGCCATGAGGGGGTGATGCTGCTTCCAGGACCTCACCACTTTTCCATTTCTCTTGTTTTTTGGTTTGTTGTTTTGTTTTTTTTTCTCAGCCCCTCCCTGGTTTATTCTTTCACCAAAAAACAGGGCAGTCTCCACGCAGCCCCCGCCATGCCGGGAGGAAGCAATAAGCTCAAGTGGCCTGTTTTGCTGGAGAAATCCAGAGTTTCTTTCCTTCAACCTGGGTCAGTATTTCCTGTAAGCAGCGTCACATCGCCCCGGGGATGCCGACAGCCTGGGAACGCCAGCAAAATCCCTGGCAAGGGGCTTGGGGCTGCCCAGAGCCAACACTGTGCGGTGGGAGGCTCCTGGATTGGTCCTTTCCTGTTTTTTTCTGGTTTTCTCAGCCGGTGGAGGCCTTCCCTTGCCACAAATAGCTCCCGTGCCACAGGGGAGAGCGAGGGGCCTGGGGATGCTCAGGAGGATCCCAGCCCCACTGTCTGCAGGAAGCATCAGCCTTTGGATGGAGAGGTTTCTGCAGCGTGGGGAGAAGCAGCTGATGGGACACTTATGTATCAACGTTGATTCTGATTTGAAAACTAAGAAGTTCAGCATCCTTTGCCCCTTCGCCTGGCTCCAAAGCCGGCTGCCCCTGTGGTTTTTTTGTCCCGTCATCAGAGCTGAAGAGGCGGGTGGGCAGGCAAAGCCCACTTTCAAAGCCTCATCCTCACGTCTGGTCCTTCAGCAGATGGCTTTGGCAGAGGTTGTGCTCTCTGGCTGGAAAGCGTCACAGGGAGAGTGGCGTCTCACTCTGCCGCGCTGTTTCCATCTCCAGGTTTGGCACGTGGAGACACTGCCAGCCCTGGTGGGATCTGCCCACCCTGGACCTCCAGGCTTTGCCCAAACCCCTATCCCCACGGAGCCCACTGGGCTGCAGGAGGCACTGCTTACAAATTAAAAAGAAAACCCATAGAAGTATTTTCTGGCCACAAAGATATCACTGGTCTCCCATTGCATTATCCCACGGGGGCATTTTTGTGACCCACGTTTCACTTCTGGATTCATGAAAACTTGGAGTTTCCAGGCAGACACCAGCTTTGTTTTTCCATTTAATTTTGTTATTTACTCCTCTGTATATTTTTCCCTCCTATCCAGATGTAAACCTTCTCTTTGATGCTAGTGTCATCTCATGGGGCTTCCAAGGATCCAGGGGATGCAGGAAGGAGCAGGAGCCCTTTGCTTTCTGCTGGCAGCCAATGGTGGCCACAGCACTGAGCCCGTGGCAGTGCCACCGGGGACATGACAGCCCCGATCTGCAAAGATTTCCCTGACACCCGGCTGCTCCCGAAGGATGCGGAGAAGGGCACAAGCCCTCACACAAGGCCACCAAGGGATCATAAGGACACCAAGAAGAAGAAAGTCAAAAAAAAACCAATTTGCAAAAGGTGATGATGCTGCAAACACGGTTGCCGACATGAGAAGTCTTCCCAGCAAAATACCTGGTTTCATCAGAAACACCCCTTTATGGTAGAAAACTGTTGAAAACAAGTCAACCTTTCTAGCCAGGAGGATGAAAACCTCTTACCCTACAGGCTCCGCCATCCAGGGTAGAGGGATAGTTTCAAATGGGAAATAGTTTTCTTTTTTATGTATTTCTTTCCCCCCGCCCCCGGCCCCGGGTGCTGCTTTCCAGAGTCCTTTGCTCCCCGGGGTTTCCGGGCTCGGAGGGGCCACGCTGGAGCTCAGCGCTGGACAAACATCCCATTTCCTGGCTGAGCCAGGGAAGGCTTTTGAAGACAAGGAGGGGATGGGGAGGAAGAGGGGGGGACGCGGGGATGCTGTGGCCACTGGCGGGACACGACTCCACGTTCCCCTGCGGCACTGAGGATTTTACAGGTGGTGGGGACATTTCCCAGCCGGGGAGGAAAACGGCCCCTTCCTCAAAGGAGCTCAACTCGGGTGAGACAAAGAGGGAGAGGAAAGGCTGGACAAAGCGACCCAGCCACGGTCTCACACTGGTCCCTCTGCCCTTCACTTCCTCCTGAGGGGGATGGTGACAGTGGGCATTGCAGAGGGGGTTTGCTCACAGAGACCCACATGCCTCATGTCCCATGGGGTGTGGGAAGAGGGGGCTGTGACCTGGCTGTGGTGGTGGCATCGTTGTGGCAAGCCCTCCATGTGGCAGGGGACAGTTCTCTCCCTCAAAACATAAAGAGAAACGTTGCATTTGCTGGCGCTTCCCCTTGAATTTAAACCCTTGCTCCTCCTGCATTTCACCCACCATAGAAATATCCAGCATTTCAGACTCTTGGGGCTTTTGTTCCAAATTTCTTTTCCCTTCTCTCCTCACTTGCAAGCTATTTAAGGGGGGGATTGACTTAAATTTTGCAAAACTCTGTTCAGACTTGGTTTCATTGCAAATTCTTTTCCCCCTATGAACACCTTTCTCTCTGCTCTAGAACAGAAAAATGGAGAAAAAAGGAACTCGAGGTGAATTGAGGGACAGATGTGAGCCCCCAGCCGTCACCTCGCTGCTCTCCAGGAAGGCAGAGGATGGAAGAAAAGAAAAGAATAAAAAAAAAAATCCAGTTAATTGTAGCTCCCCCTTGCCATGGGCACTTGCATGAAGCCACAGGCTTCTCCGGAGCCCAGGTCAACCCCCAGCTCAGGTTGAACTGGCAGGGAAGGACCAGCTCCTGTCACCTTAGGATGGGCCACATCCAGCAATTCTGGCAGGTATATGCTATGCCATAATACATACTGCAATGCTATAATACATACTACTTACAAAGCTCACTTTTTAAGTAATGCTCTACATTCTGCTGACACTAATGGGCATTTTTATTTCACCATCACCTCACTCCCGATGGCTCAGAGGCATTGGAAAAACAGTATTGATTTATGGGAGCCATTTCCATCCATCTCCAGAATGGCACTAATGTGCCACCATTTCCAGAGTCCATTCTACTTCTGCATTATTCTTGGACACTGGTTTTAACTTTCATTACAAAACTCCTCCCTCGTTTTAAGTTGAGCAGAATTTACATGAAAAGGGAGAATACTACGGAGCACTTCAGAGTGGGGCAATAAAAGAAATCACATCCCCAGCCACAACGTTCAGCGTCAACATTAACTTCACAAAACAAACAGCAGCAGAGAAATTCTCTGCTCTGGTATTTTTAGGCTCATTGCAATGTCTTCTTTAAGTGCTGGAGGGGAAGAGTATGCCTCAAAATCCCAAGCTGGAAGGTGGAAATCCCTTTGGTGACAACGGTTTTAGCAGAAGAGGGGTGTGCTGGGCAGCCCAGAGCGGGGATGCAGGCCAGTGCAGAGCACCTCTGTCCCCTTGCTCCCCTCAGCAGCCCCAGGGAGGGGAGGGCAGCGCCACCATCCCTCTCCTCCTCTCCAAACAAAAGAACAAAGCAGCTCTTTGAGGTTTCATAATCGGAGACACCGATATCTGCCACCGCCGGGCGTCTGCGCCGAGCTGGGCACCCCATCTCCGGGGGGTTGAATATCCCTCATTTAGCAAAATATTTCAGTGAAGGAGAAACACAGAGGGGAGCCAAACTGTTTCTGTGGGTCAGGGCATCGCTTTTGGTGCCGTTCCTCAAAAGTGGAGAAAAACACACAGACCTGGAGGCGGGGAAAGACACCAGGAGACAATATTATAGGCAAGGAGCCCAGTGTGTGCCGCTCTGGGTGCAGCCCGCTGCGCTGCCTGGCACCTTTGAGGAGCTGCATTAATATCTTACCCTGACCCTGCTCCCCTGCAAAAGCAGATAATGGGGAGAAGATGGACAGGAGCATGAAGCAGGTTGGTTAACACATGACTTCCATCTCTAATAGGGCTGGATGAAGATGATGATGCTGAGGAGCTGCAGCCAGGGAAGGGATGGGACAGTTATCCTCTCCAAGAGGAGAGGCTGGACCACACGTGGAGGCTGCAGAGAGTTGACTTCTCTCTTTTCCCCCATCTGTACAAGGAGCCACAATATTTATTGATTAACTATTAAAGGGCAATAAGCTTCCCCTCACTCTGGATGGGGTTATTAGGATTTCATACTCCCCCATCCGTAAACCCATCAACGCCCAGAGGTTCAGCGGGGGAAGTTTTGGTAGCCACAATCTTTATCCCTGAATTCTGCTTCTGGCATAAGTGCAAGGACTATAGAAGGATAAGAAATATAGACTATATATACGGTAATATATTTGTTGAAGAGTGGCTGGTAAAGCAGTCAGGGAAAAATAGGGAAAGGATGCCTGGCTCCTGTCCCATCCTTACTCTGTTACAACCTAATGCATTCAGTTGGAGGAAAAGATGCTGCAGCCTCTCCAAGGCTGCATCACATACCACGGGGCTGACACATAGAATGGTTTGGGTTGGAATGGATGTTGAAGATCATCTAGTTCCCACCCCCAAGCCCTGGGCAGGGACATCTCCCACCAGACCAGGTTGCTCCAAGCCCCATCCAACTTGGCCTTGAACCCCTCCAGGGATGGGGCATCCCACCCAAGCGGGGCCCGGAGTTGCACAGGATGAGGAGTAAAGCAACTCTGAGGCTGTGGAGGGGACAGAGCTGTCCTCTTCTGGGCACCCTGCAAGATTCTGCTTCTTGCAATGTGGGGAAATAAGCTCTTAAGTGAGTTTCTCTGGCTGCTCTTCAGTTTTACAGCAGAGAGCAGCTTCAGCTTTTCATTCAAAAAAAATACCCCAAACCCCAATTTTTTTATTTTGCAGGTTTTTCTCTAGGATGGAGGACTGGTACCTACCCTGCAGCCCCACCATCAGCCAGGCAGAGAGGATGCTGTGGGGCAGGGAGGACCTGGCCTGTGTGCCCCAAAGCCCCACGGGGATCAGCTCTGCCTGCGTCCCCGGGGAACATCACTGCCCTTCGCCTGGGAAAAAGAAAAGAAAACCAGAAGAAAAAAACCCAGCCCCTCCTTGGAGGCTTTTCTGATCTGCTGGCAGCTCCAGCCTTTGCCTACCAGCAGCAGCAGGACACAGCTCTTGTCTCAATGTGTTTATTTTTAAATGCATCTTTTCAAGCATCGGGAGTCTTGGCAACGGCAGCCGGGAGGGAGAGCTTGCGCAAAGAGCCCCTGACGCTGCAATAGGCAGTTACACAGCACAGTGGACTGTAATCCCTTAAAAAAAAGTATAAATATATATAAAAAAATTGGTATATCCTATATATAGCGCTGTTTAATCTGCCTCCCTCATGAAAGCTTTCAGAGAAATGAATTTCTGCTTTCACCTGCACAAAGCTGGGGGTTGACAAAGGGGCTGGGGCACCTCCAGCAGCTCTTTGGCTTACGGCGATGGCACGTAGCATCCCCCACGGCCTAACAGAGGTTTTTAATGGGAAACCAGTGCCCTTTCATCGTGACTGCCTGGTTTATTGTTCTGCCCATGGTGAAGTGTCAGGGTTATGGTTGACTATCAAGAAAGAAAATATTTGCATGAACAAATGTGTTGGGAAAGGGAAATCCAACACCCGTTTTTTCCCTTAAAAAAAGGGGGCTTTCGGGAAGGTTTTTGTGGCGCTCCAGGAGACAGCGCCTTTCCAAAATTACGTTATTGCCTTTTTTTCTCACCTTCTCCTGGCTCAGGAAGAGGTTCTGGAGGGCATTCCCCATCCAGTTAAAGGGCTTTGCAGTTAAAGTCAAGGCAGAGCTTTGTATGAAGAAAACCAAAGACAACTGAAACCCACCCCCTCATTGCCCCCATGTCTCCCCACCCCAGCCCTGCTTTGCAGGGGGTCATTTTCCCTCTCTCCTCTCTGGTTGCCCGCGTGTCCCCAGGAGCCGCTGGGCAGAAGTGATTTTCCATCAGAAATGTCAGCAGTGCTCGAGTTTGACATTTCAAGTATTGATTGACTGTGAAGGCAACAAAGTGGGGAAAAATGGGCAAAAACCAAGAGCTGCTTCTTGGCAGGTCTCACCCAAGGAGATGGCTTCATTTGCAGGGAGCTGCCCGGCACACCCCCAGCCCTTACACAGGGATGCTCCTCACAGCTCCCATGTGCAGAGCAGGGAAGAAAGCACCAAAATAGCTCAATAGGGCTTATTTTAGAGGAAAAACCCGCCACTAAACTCACTGCCATGCCACACTCCTGAGTACATCACCTTCTGGGACAGAGTCATGGTCCCAAATGTCCCAGCAAGGTGGACACAACCCTGCTCCAGTCCTGATGCTCTGGTCCCAGTGCTCCTCCACAACTGGTGAGCATCAGAACTGGGGGATTTAGGAGCCTCATGGCCAAGGGAGGATTAAACTTCTTCCCCAAAAGGGATGTTTTGGACATGGGCTTGAGGGGGGAGCCCAGGACCCACAATGGCCAGAGGCAGGGGACCTGTGGAGCACCGGGATGAGTAGGACCATGCTCATGCCCTAAACCAACACTGGAAAACAGCAAAACTCTGTCCTTGCAACCACTGCAAAGCCATTTCCCTGCCCCAACCCTGTCCCAGCTCCCTTTGCTTGAGCAAAGCCACTGTTTCTTTCCCTCGGAGGGAAAAAAGCACCAACAGGAGTCAAGGGCTGCATCAGGACAGTGTCACCCCGAGACGTGTCCTGCCCAGGCTGCTCCGGCCACGGAGGATGGGATCTGCTCCGTGCATGCCCAGTGCATTAAGCAAAGCATTTATGTAAGATTTATGCTGCTGGAATCTACTCCCTAAAGAGAAGCTTGAAATTAAACAGCTATATTTTCATAAGATACCCAGCATTGCCAAAATTAGTCATCAAATGCTTATTGTTCCATGCACATTAGATTAGGGCTAAACAAATGCTGATTTTAATCTCTCCAGTCCTCTAATGCTCTGATGCTTCTCAATTCAACCTTGAAAACGGCTTTTGTTCACATTAATGGCTCTCAGGCTAACGAGGCTCGGTAAGATTTAACATTTAGGCACATCCCCTTCTTCATTTCAATAACAATTCCGCCCCCGGAGAGGAACACATGTTCAGGGTGTGCGAGCCTTCATTCAGCCACCAGAACGTGTCCTCAAGCCCAGCCCCAGCATCGCTGCAGGGCAGATGCTTTGCAGCCCAAAAGTTTGGCCCTTGGCAGCCCAAACTTGACTTAAAAAAGCAGCCCGACCTAGGAAAGGCCGAGTCTCTGGTGTAAATGAAGCGGTTTTCTCTTTTGTGACAAGAAACCTTCCAAGCAGAGCCAGCCAGTTGGGTTCTTGGCTCGTTTGGGCTCAGCCTCTGTTTCTGTGCATTTCTCTGTCCCAGGCTTATTAAAATGCCCAGCGCCGGACACTCACCAGGCTGCCGTGCTTGCTTCCCAGCACGTTAGACTTGTGGAGGTCTCTCATTGACTCGACAAGAGCTCTGTGCAGAGAGGGAAAGCAAAAACATTCAATTCCACCATTCCCCAGGAGGCCAAGGTCCAACACGCAAACCCTTCTCCCGGCTTCTCCGCGCTGCCGGCGGTGGGCAACGCAGGGCAGGCTCCGACCCCACCACGGGGCTGAGCAGAGCAGCACTGGTGATGGGACACGAGGATGAGCCCCACCAGCCACCATCACACCGACCACCCTGTCCTCCTCCCCGGTGACTGCCAGCCCCCCTTTGGATAATTACACGCTGCCACCGGCTTTCTTCCAGAGAACAAAGTCATTCCAGCACAAATAGTGTTTGTTCCCGAGACCGTCAGCAAACGGAGGCATTTACGTACCCGGCACATTCCCTGACTCATGCACAGCCCGGTAACAGCTCATTAACCTGTCCAGAAACCCCGGGATCAGTAAAGTAAAGTAACGTCATTCACTGAATCACAGAATCACAGAATCTCAGTGATTGGAAGGGATCTGGAAAGACCATCCAGTCCAATCCCCCTGCCAGAGCAGGAACACTCAGAGCAGGTCACACAGGAACGTGTCCAGAAGAGTTTGGAATGTCTCCAGAGAAGGAGACTCCACAACCTCTCTGGGCAGCCCCTTCCACTGTTCCATCACCCTCACTGGGAAGAAGTTTTTCCTCATATTTAAGTGGAACCTCTTATGTTCCAGGTTGCACCCATTGTCCCTTGTCCTATCATTGGCCATCACTGAGAAGAGCCTGGCTCCATCCTCCTGACACTCACCCTTT
>VXBJ01002370.1:63602-75152 GCA_013400055.1 Nycticryphes semicollaris
GACACGCTATTTTTGCTGGATATTTTCAGGTCATTGGGCTTTTGCAAGCACCAGAAATGTGGAGGGGGGGGGGTGGTGTTTGCACTCAGTCACGGGGGAAAATCAGTTTTGCCTGCTGCTGTGGAGAAAACTTTGAAAACGGTGACAATTCAAAGGTGCAAACTTTTAAAATGGTGCAATTTCCATTTTAGATCCGGGCTTCCCTGCAAGAAGCATTTCCTTGACTTCTGGAAAAAGGTGGACCAAATCTAGCATGGGTGGATGGAAACTGCTTCTTCACGTATCCCCAGCCTGTGTCCCCTCGAAAAGGGGACACGGGCATTGGGGAGAGTGGCTGGAACCCTGCACACCCGTACTGGGATGACATCACGCTCTGTGCAGCAGCACAGAACCCCAAAACCAAACTCTGCAGCCTCAGAAAGCTGCAGAAGCTGGAGAGGAAGAAGGGGTTTGGTTGTTGTGTGAGGTTCAGGATTATATATTGACCATTAAAAAGCAGATTGTGGGTATTTATTGGACAGGCAAAACTGCACATCCCATTACAGAATAACTATGTCAATAATGAAGAATAAAGCTCCCCATTAAGCCTCCGAGCAGCTATTAAGGTTTGGACGACTTGAGAGTTTTGACTCCAAGAAACATCAGCAGCACCACGGGACCTCATCCATCTCACGCTGCCGTTGAGGGTACGGGGGCTCCCGGGCAGGGCCGGGGGACAGTCACAGCTCAGCTTCCCTGCTCAGCACCGGTCCGGCTGAGCCCCTGCCCTGGGTGGGGGGGTCTCACTCAGACCCCTGCAAGCCCCTCCACAGCTGCCAACGGGCAGAAGCGCCACCTGGAAATGCTCCATTGCCAGCACCAGAGACACAGTCCCAAATGCCACCAGCATCCCGAAGGGGCTTTTTCTTTTAGACCAAGCTTTTCCATGCATGTTTTGATCCCTCATCAAAAAAAAAACAGATGTATTATACATGTCCCAAAAGAGTTACAAATATTCAGGAACAGAGAAAAAAAGGCTCCTCCTTGGGAAGGTCTTTTTTCCTGGTCCTGATATGGGTTTGGTCCCCATGAAAAGCTGATAAGGATGAGCTGCTGCAGGAAGCAGCATCCCTCACCATGATGGGCACCCACATCGGCCTCCTCTCCTCCTGGGAGGAGAGGTGAACCAGCTGTGTTGGTCCTCCTGCTCCCGTTCCATCCCACCAGCTCCTTTTTCACCACCTCCTGCCGGGATGCCATGCTGGAGCATCTCTCCCACGGCTCCTGCATGTTCACATCTCTGTTGAGAGACCCCCATCTCCCCCACCTCCACCATCCCTTGACACAGACCTAGTCCACGGAGCAGGGGAGAGCCCTTCAGCCTGCTTTTTACAATGCTCTGGAGACCCAAATCCTACAGTAACCAGCAAAGCTCTGTGTTTTCTCCTTTTTTATGCATCTGGCTGATGGCACAAGCAGCTGGAGGAGCAGAGGGAAGCTGAGTGAATGGCTTCGGCTCTGCCCTCAGCCGCAGGAAACACCTTTGGGCTCTAATAAACACCGGAATAAATGCACTGAGTGGGACCTCAAAAAAAAAGAGCACGTTCCCATAAAACAGACTGTCACATTCCCAGCCCTTTGGAACCCTTGGACCCTTCCAACACCCAGTCCAACAGCAAGATACAAGCACTGCAGGAGCAGCGTCTGCACTCAAGGGATGCATTTGGGCTGCCCCGCACTCAGCCCTGACCCAAGGAGCAGCACCAGGGCTGCTGTGAAGCTCCGTGGGGTGGTGTGTCCCCATGAGGAGGTCACACTAAAGTGAGCAGGAGCCTGGGCATCCCCTGGGCTCGGCTCTGCCCCATCTGCCCGCAGTCCACAGCCCTGCCAGAGCAGCCCGGTGATGGGGGACAGGGACAGCAGCGCATTGGGATGCTCCAAAAGGCAGTTGCCAGGGTTGTGCTGCAATTCCAGATGTCCCTGCAGCGGCTTTGTCCTGTGCTGGCCCTCCAGCAGAACAAATGTTTTGATGTTTGATGCTGTGATGATATTAGTAGTGGGGCAATGTCCTGGAAGAGGGGAGACCAGGGACACCAGGCAGTCGTACAGCCCAGGGCAGAGCTCCTGAGGGGCTGAGACCTCCCCAACAGCAGCACAGCTCCGCTTTAGTCCCGCCAAGTGGGGCTGAGCTGCCAAGAGCCAGAGGAGATCTCTGCTTCTGCACCCCTTGGGGCAGTGGGTGCACCCCAGATCCCCAGTGGGGACCCTGGAGCTGGGCAGGGATGGTGGTGGGGTTGCACCCTGAGATGGGATTGTTGGCTGGCACTTTGGGAAAGCCACTTGTCCCTAGTGCACAGACAAGGAATACGGATTAATCCAATTAACAGGGTCTCAACAAAGGACAAAAGACAGATGAACATTTCTGAAGCAACATCTGCCAGCTGAGCTTTTTCCAGCCTGGAAGGAAGTGACTGGGATTTCCCTGGAGTTCAACTTTTCAATGATTTCTTCTTTCTTAGAGACCCCTGACTGCCTGGGAAGAGCCTCTCCTCTTCCCAAGCCACTGGGAAAAAAGCATCAGGCAAGGCCAGATGTCTCCTGGCCATGGGGCAGAGCTGTCACCACCAGCCCGCATCCCTCCTTGACCATGGTGCTGCTTCCCACCCACTCCAGGCACTTCATGTGGTCCCACAGATGCCACGTTCTGCCTGGGAATGACCCAAAAAACCCTCAGCATTTGTAATACTGGCAGGGGCCCCATTTTGGACCATTTCCCCTCCAGGAAACCTTCCGGGGGAGGCAAACCAAACCTCTCCTGGGCCCACGTGCTGAGAAAGAAACACAAATCTCAGGCTCGTCAATAAATTCTGTAAACAAGCGCAATTTTCCTCCCACTCTGTTTCCCAACTCCTTCCCACCCCGGGAAGCTGGCGGAAACATCCCAACGAAGCACAAAGCATTTCTGGCCCCCGGAGCTGCCCTGGGTCACTGGCCACAGGATTCAACCCTCCTCCACCTTCTTGGAATAATGTTTCCTTGAGGATAAAAATTATTGCATATTTTTTTCCTCTCAGCTTGAGAGGTTTTAAGGAAACTCAGAGAAAGGGTGAGTTGGGGAGGGGATAAAGGGTCTCTTTTCACACTTTGAGATGAGTGGGTAACCGAGCCAGGCACTCAGCCGTGAGCAATATTTCACATCACATCACACACCTCAACAAGAAAATTGAGTCAAGAGACTTGGTTACGTTGTTTGGGTTGGTTTTTTTTTGTTTTGGTTTGGTTTGGTTTTTTTTCCAGCCAGGATCCCACAGTTTTAAGCAGAATAAGCGGAGCTGCCCGGTAAAGCTAGAGAAAGCCTCCAGTGGGAGGATGGCATAAATTCAAGCCCTCCTAAACTCATCTGATTTTTAATTGTAGAGAGGCAAAAAGCCCCACACACGGGTATTAAAGGGCTGGGGGATGGTGGGGAGAAGGGCGGCTGCCGGACCCTTCAGGTAAGAAACTACTTGGGATGATGCTATGGGGTGGGTGAGGGTAAAAAAAATCAGTTTTAAAGGGACTGCTGGGAGCACTAACACATCTACTTTTGTGATGGCCTGAAAAAAAAATCCTTACTAAGCCCCAGCTTTGTACGAGACATGAACCACAGAAACTTATTTATCCTGGCAAACAGGAGTTTACTAAAGCAGGGAGACAGTACACGGCTGAGCGGCTCAGGCACCCCTCCCTCTCTTGCTGTTTTCCACCCCAAATACCCCAAAATGTTCCCCAGGAATGAGCACCCTGGGGTGCTCCTTGGAGCATGGGGTAGCATCCCACAGCCCTAGCTCCCGTAGGTCTTTTCCCATCCCAGTCGCTCCTGGATGGTTTACAAACCCTTGAGGGCTTTTGGGTTTTTTTTGGTAGTTTGTCCCAGCTGGGGGGCAAAAAGTTTTCCAAAAGAAAAGAAGGAAAGGAAAGGAAAAAAAAAATGGGGGGGGAGGGAGGGAGGGAAAGAAGAAAAAGAATAACAAACACTATCTTCTAAATATTTCAGGCTTTAGAAAGCTGTTTCCTGGCCAGCGCGAGGAAGTGCCAGAGCCTGGGTGGACGGATGAAGGTCACCGGACGGACGGGGTTGGGATGCAGGAGGGAGGCATCGACCCTCCCTCTGTCCCCGTCCCTGCTGCCAGCCCGCGTGGTGCCCGCCGGGCAGCTGGAGCCCAGACAAGCTCTGCCTTGTGTGCCTGTTCCCGGGAAGGGGGAAACCATGCACAGAAGCAAAATGGAGACTTTCTTATTCAGGCACAAAGAAAAGCCCAGGGAAGCTCACAGAGGGATGGTTGTGAGATTCCCTCCCTGCCCCGTGGTGTCCATGAGTTCAGCAGAGCCTCCAGTCTCGCCTGTTCCATATTTCCCCTTGTGTTTTAGCACACGATGCTCTAGAATTGGGTGTCTTTGCACTTAATATAATTCTGAGAGATGCCAAAGCGACTCTCTTTGCTGGAGGTTTGTGATGAACCAACCCCGGGAGGCAGAGGCTGAGCCCCCATGGGATGCTCGCTGCTCTCCGCTGCCTGTTCACCCAAGCAAAATTCTTCCACATTCAGCTCTTTGGTCTCTTGCTTAAAGGATCTGTCATTTCCAGAAGGACTGAGACTTCCACGGATCTGCTGTCTTCTGACACAAGGAGCTTCTTTGGGGAACAGGGCTCAGATTTTGGGGGGAGGAGAACTGCTGCATAACTCTTGATAAAAATCGCTTTTTTTGGCCATACAACCACCTCCTCAGTTATCTGCAGAGGAACTGGGCGATGGGCAAGAGAGGCTGCTGGTGGCAGATCCCCCACCCTGGGTATGGCACCATGTCCCTGGGCTGTTTCCATCCCTCTCCAGTCTCCCTCCCTGGGGTCCCCTGGGGTGTGGGGTCCTCACCTGCCCTGCTCTGCTCCGGGGGCTGGTCCTGACACCCAGGGAGGGATGCGGGGGCTCAGGGAACTGCGGGCTCTCCTCGACCCTGGAAGAAAGGGAAACCCTTTGGTTACAGCAGCCCCGTTGCCTCCTGCCCTGCACCGCTGCCAGGCACCAAGCCTGAACCTCAGCTTCACCAAAAAATCCACTTGAGAAACACCGGGTGCCATCACGCAGCGGGGCACAGCCACCAGCACAGCTGCAGGCAACTAATTCCTCATGATATTAGGATTAGCTCCAGACCCCATTTCCCTCTATCCCTCCCTCCAAGCTCTTGTCACCAGCCCCCAGCCCCACATGGTGAAACTGCTGCTTGTCCCAGCTATGAGCAGGGATTTCATAGCAGAGGCTGAGCCATCCCTTCCTCCTGGGGGCAGGGAAAGGGGTGGATATCGACCCGCAAAGCACCCCCGTAGCAGAAGCTCTGGGTGCCAACAACTGGCACAGGGATGGCACCAGCCCTCCTGCAGCCACCGGACCTCCAAGCCCCACAGCCAAACTTCCCATGCTGCTGGCATGGATGGGTCAGGATGTGACCCCCGTGACTCTGGAGCCCCCCTCCAAGCCCTGCAAGGCAGGGGGGGTGAAGGGGGCAGCAGGCATGTAAGGGATGGTCTTGTGCATGGACAGAGGGACCATTATTCTCCGGTGAGTTTATAGCAGCCATTGTACTGGTGGGGAGCAGGGATGCTCAGAGCAGAAGGCAAGCAGGGCTGGCCTGTCCAAAGGGCTGCAAAGGGACCCCCTCATCCCTGCATTGCTAACACCTCAACAGCCCCAGCACCCCTACAGCTCTGGGAAACAGCCTTTTAGGTCCTCCCCCTTACCAAAACCAGACAGCATTAACTCTCTGACAGTGATGCCGGTGCTGGCACTCCCCTCTCCCCAACACCAGACATGCTCACGTCCCCTGGCTGCACTGAGGGACTTTTTGGCTGGAGGGTGGTTATTCCCCGCCCTTCAGCACAGAAGGTGGGTGAGGATGTTTCCATAAGGCCCGACAGCTTGTTTTGAGGGATTCACACAGCAGATTGTCAGCGGAAGATACCACCCTTCTGAGAAGAGAAAATCCGGGTCTGCATCCCAGTGGGAGGACAGGGGCTGCGATTGGCCCCTGGATAGGGAGAGCATCACAGTGCAGTTTGGAGACACAGCTCCCATCCTGGCATTAAGCAGGAGCAGGCACTCCCTTGGCTGAGTTTTTAAGTGAGTGTGGAGCAATGGGTTGGAAAAACTCATTTTTGGTGCAGCAAGGTGGCCGTCACCCTGCCCTGCTTGAGGCTCCCCATCCAGCAGGAATCCCCATCGTGCTCCCCAGCTGCATCCACGCTGGGACCCCAATTTGGGCTTGGTTCTGGAGGGTTTGGCCCAGTTCCTCCTCCTCCTACAACTCAAGCAACATCTCGGCTGCTCCAGCACAGCCTCCCGTCTCTGGCAGTTTTGCTCCCAGGGCTTTTCCCAGCGATGCTGGAGGCTCTGCAGAGCGGCTCGGTCCGGAGAGCCGCAGCGAGGAAGAGGAGGGGTGGGTGCTTTGCCAACAGCTCTGCAATGAACAAAGGAGCCCAGGATTTCTGGGAGCCGAGCTTGGCGCTGGTCCCTTCCCCAGCCCGGCAACGACGGGATTCACAGATTTGTGGGGGGACTCGAGCAGCTGGCTCCGTCACGTAGATTTTTTGCCTGCTGCCAGATTCGGGTAATTACACACTGACTTGGGAGATAGGAATCCAGGATCTGAGTCCTTCGAGCTCTCCGCTAGCTGGGTAATGAATTGGACTATTCATCATTTGATAAAATTTCCATGAAAAGAAGAAGAAGAAGAAGAAGAAGGGGGAGCGACCCTGCGTCGCATTCGCTGGGTATGAATTACAGCGCCCAGTGAGCCTGCTGGCCACAGACGGGCAATGTTAAAGCGCCAGATTAATGCTGCATTGAATGACAATTAAAACTCATTAAAAAGCCTCAGGCCAGACAAGTTGCCTTTGAGGAGAGCAGTACTTCTCAAAACGGGGAGCTTCCATTTTTAGACTCAAAGCGGCCCGTTATGCTCATTCCCAACCCCCAGAAATCCCACCAAAGCTGAAGATTAGTGATAGTCCACGCTGTTGGAGACAAGGGGGTTTGTTCTCTCCTTTATTAACAATTCAGTACTGACTGCCTTGTTCCATCCTGGTCTAGCTGGTCAGCAATGAGACCTCGTTACCCCCTTCCAGTTGTGGCACCACGCACTGTTACGTGGTCTTCGCCCATCACATCCTCCAGAAGAGCCACCATCCCTCCACATCTGCTTCAGACCCACTTCAGAAACCCATTTTGCACAATTATTTATTTATAAGCAACATCTGCCTGGGCAGCCCAAACGAGCGAGGCTTGTCCAACTGCCATATGGCTGAACCCCAACTAAAAATATATGGTAGCTTTGATTTTAAGGCAGCAAGAGGCAGAGAAAGCCCCACTCCTCCCACACCCTCTATGGGCTCTTTCTGCCTTTCCTGGTGCCTCTGTGCCCCTTTCCCACCGGGAAGAGCATCTGCCCTTTGTCACAGCGGTGGCACTCGGTCCTGTGTGGGGACCTGGCTGGGTGCAGGGTTACAGGAGCCCTACTGATCTGCACACCACGAGCAAAACCCCAAGCGATGATCAATCCCCTTTATCTATTTGCTAGAGATGTTGGTCAGTTTGCACCTAACCCATTAACGTGAGTTTTCTTCATATTATTTGGAGAATTGTTTCTCAAGCATCAGAGCACACAAAGCGCTTCATCAAACTCCTTTTGAGGACTTCACCAGTTATTTCTCCAGAAATAAAGCCCAGCCATGCTGCCCAAAGCCTAATTCCCTGGTAACAGGACCCAGTGCCTTCAATCGAGCTCCCTATTGATTGAACCACTATCAGCTTTTCCATGGGATCAGCGTTTGCCCCA
The DNA here is from genome assembly GCA_013400055.1 of Nycticryphes semicollaris. Lineage (NCBI taxonomy): Eukaryota > Metazoa > Chordata > Aves > Charadriiformes > Rostratulidae > Nycticryphes > Nycticryphes semicollaris. The sequence goes on from VXBJ01002370.1 coordinate 71,451, forward strand.
GACACTAAATCTACCCTCAGCAACAAGGCAGAGGACACCGTGACTCGCCATCAGGAGCGTTGTGGTGTGGTGACCGTAACCTCCCAATCAAGGGCCTCTGCAGTAATTACTATTTAACCCATATTAGGACTTTCATTTCTTCGTTGCATTTGATAACAACGGGCCATAGCTGCAATTTCCTCTCTGGGTTTTGGTTTTGGCTTCATCTGCTCTCTGAACTATGGGGATAAGCCGTTATGTAGGCAGTGTGGCTTGATGACTAATGCCAATTAATAGATAATAAATCCAGAGAAGACCGTAGGATAATTCAGGCTAATGCACACCGCGGGACCTCCCAGCCGGCATCCCCTTTTAAACTGCGCCTTTTAGAAAAACCTCCAGTCGTTTTAAAACTGTGTTCCCCAAATTAACAGGCTCCCAGGCCCTCAATAACTTGTGTTCATAGTTAATTATATTTAGGGCTTTGGAAACAGCCTCTGGCGATGGGTGGGAGCTAGAAGTACCCGTTGCCGTACCAAGGGACTTCTGCCATGCCTCTGCCTGCCAAAATACACCCAGCACAACCCCTCCCTTGGAGGTTAAATGTGTCTACCCCCTCCCTGACCACAGGATCCCCCACTTGGGTATCCCCAAAGACCCTTTTGAAGGCAAATGAATTCAGAGAGCCTGGCTGTGGGCTCCTTCCTCCCGCTTCTGTCCTCCGTCCCGTGACTCACATCCCTTCTCCCTGGAGCCCCCGCCGCCCATCTGCCCTCAGCCCAGCTTCTTGCTGTCACTGCTCACCCGTACAGAGCAGAAAGTCATCCAGGGTGAGGAATTGCTCAACCAGCCCTGCTAAACCCCAGCCATCGCACAGTTCCCTGTCTGCCACAAGACCCCAGCACTGGCTGCCTGTTGCTTTAACTTCATAACGCGGATCCTTTTTCTTTCTACATCACTCATTCGGGCTGGTTTTCTGTTTGCGAGCAACAGGGACCAAACTCAAGCCCCAGACCATGGCAGGACCAGGGATGAAGCTGTCCTTGATCCCTACAGCACTTTCTCCGCTGAAGGCCACCACCTCGGTGGCTTCTTACTGCAGAGCCTGAAGAAAGCCCTGGAGAAAGCCATGTCATTGCCATGCCATGATGCCAGAGAGGTGTCACAGAGTTTGGGCAGATCCCCAAGCGTGGGGGACCTCTTTTTGCATTACATTTACTTCTTCTCCATCCTATTTATAACCTGTTCAAACTCTCCCGGGTGGCAAACTCCCCCAAAAGAGCGAGGTACAGGGATGCGCTGTGGCTGCTTCCATTTCTTCCCGTGGGAGGGAAGCGGGTGGCTTGGGACATGGATGAAACCAGCTCGTTTCACATACCGTCAGCAGATATTTCTTCCCTCTCCTTGCCTTCCTCCAGTCTCCCCCACACCCCAAAAAAAGCTTTTTTGTGCCTTCTCATGCCTTGGGCTTGTGCTAGGACAGCTCTGCCCTGTATCAGGCACCCAGACTCGATTTTCAAACCAATTTTCCTCAAAGGATGAGCTGCTCAGGAAGATGTGCAAGATTTGTAAAATCTTACCCATGGCTCCTGTTTCCAGCACTGCCCAGGACGTGGCCCCAGCGTGGGAGGAGTTGTCACAGGAACGCTGTAAATGCCTGTCCCTGGCAATACTGGGAGATGTGGGCTTTTACTGGTTTGATTTAGACACCATAACTGGTTTTAGTTAGACACCTGCTGCTGGGTGGGATACAAAAAACCCACAAGTCCCCCAAGACTTTCCCCTTTATCTGCCCCACTGTGGGAACACACACAGGGCCCGCAGTCACCAAACCCCTGCATTCCCCCCAACCTTGGGCCACCGGTCCCTTCCCCAAGTCCCCGCCTCACATTGACTCCTGGCAGCCAAAAACGCGCAGAAGAAGCATCTGCCCTCCCACGGGTGCTTGTCCCACTTTCTTTTTCCCCCACCACATCAGCCCAGGCCATACGAGCCAGCCTCATGCCCCAGGGAAGGACAAGAGAACGAAGGACACATTCGCCACCTCGGTGCTGGGGTCTGTGCCCCAGCTTGACTGGAAAGACCCCGGTGGTGATGCCATGGCAGGTCAGGAGCCTGCTCTTGGGTTTCCTTAGCTTGCATCAGGATAGCCCATACTGCAGGAAATGAAATCTCTCAGGTGTGTTAGAGCTTCACAGATCGTCAGCAAAAGCATACTTTGCTCACATGACAGATTTTCCCAGTTTTCCTTGAAAATTAACAGCAACATCCTTCCCCATCTTACTGAAGGTGCTTTCCTTACAGCCCTGTGGCCTTTTCCCAACCTAGCTCTGAATAAATCTCTTTGCACTCAGGAAAAAAACCTGCTAATGAGCACTACAAATTAGTGCTCATAGTCAGCCTGGTTTAAAACCGTAACACTTGGTATCAGTGAGTTTGTCGTTCTTTTTAACCCAACTGGTCTTTCGGGTCCAGCCATCAATCCCTCTCTCAGCGCTCGGAAGAGCTGGAAACACATTTTTTTCATGAAGACAGTTGCTGGTGGGTTTGTCGAGCTGGCAGGGGCTGCGGGGATGGCACAGCACAGCACGAGGCACGTGGAAATACCCAACAACAAAGGCAAACGCTGGTGAGCGCCCAGCAAAAGCCCAGCGGGCAAAATGCAAGTTATTTGCTGAGGACAAAGGCAGGAGAGTGAGCTTCCTCCCCAGCAGCCTCTTCCCTGGGGAGCCTGGGCACACACCAGTGTCAGCCCCGAAGCACCTTCAAGCTCGTTGGCCATCCCCAGGATGCTCATGCCAACACGCGTGTCCCCTGCCGTCTGTCCCCTCCCTCTGGGGAGGCCAGCGATGTTTGGGGTGAAAGGCAGCAAACAGAACAGGGCCTACATCTGCCATCCCCACAGGGGTCCAGCTTTGGGGCTCAGAGAAGGATCCCAACAGCTTCAGTCCTGTTTGCTTCCACTCTGTATGCACCAAACCAGTTCACTGAGTGCCATGCCCAATGTCCCAGCAAGTCTGCCCTCCGGGGGGCTTCCTGAGGCAGGGGGGCTGCTGTTTCCCCCGAGTATATGATCTATTAGACTCATTGCCACCACCACATCCTCGTGTTGGGGCTGCAGAGCAAACGGGAAGGCTTGGGCCAAGCAGGTCCAGCTTGGACCACTCTGTTCCCAAAGTCCCACGGCTCCCACACTCCAGAGGTGGCCCCTTTCCTGCAGACACTGCGAGACCACGCACCAGTTCAGCGGGATGCTGTGTGTTCCAACCCATCCCCGGTGGCACATTCACCCTGGCATGACCCCGACCCACTGTGGGATGGGGTGAGCAGGGGGGGGCGGTAGTAAACTCAGCTCCCGAGCACCAGGGATGGAGGGGATGGGGAGAAGAAGGAAACAGTCCTCAAGAGAGCAAAACCTTCCCCTGCGCAGCACCGGCTGCGAGCTGAGCTCTAAGGCTGATCCAGCAGATGGTTACAAGGCAGATTTGGGGGACCGAAACGGCCCTGCACCCCCTCCCACGCCGCCGCGAGACCTTTCCACCCCTCAGCTCCCACCCTCCCTCGCCCAGCCCGGTCCTTAATCCCTCTTCAGCCCCCATTCCCGAGGTCTCCCCCCGCTCCCAGACAAGCCGGCAGCCACCTGTAGAGGTCTGGGCAGCATCTGCCGAGCGGCCGCGGAAAAGCGGCTTAGAGCGGGGTCCGTCCGCGGGGGATGCTCAGCCC
>VXBJ01002370.1:78979-93193 GCA_013400055.1 Nycticryphes semicollaris
CCTCCCCCCCCGCAACACCACCACCTCCTGCCTTGCAGCATCTGGAGCCCACGCGTGGATCACGGCAGCAATTCCATCCTTCCTGCCATGAGGCTCATCCCACCCTTCTATTTATCTGCGTGTTTAATTTACTGGCGCTGCTGAGCAGGAGGAAGGAGACGCTGCCTGGGTGGATGCAAGCAATTAAAGCAAGTCGTCAGGAAAATTGGAGCCTGCTTGTCTGGCCGTGCAGTGAGGCAGGGGCTGCTGGAGGAGGGTGGCTCCTAGTGCCTGTGTCCAGGAGACTGGGGACACCGAATGAGGCAGACGCATGTCCCGCTTCAGTCCAATACACCACCTTGCTCAAGGAAAGCTCCTGAGAGGAATATTGCCAAATTCATCCCGAATCGTAAGTTTGGAGAGACTTCATCAACTCATTACTCACCACTTGGCTTGCCTGGCTTGCTCGGCTCTGGGGCAAGCTCTGAGGATGACCTGGTTACACCATGGGTGAGTTTAGCCCTTCATTTGATGAAACTCTTGGAAAAGCGCATCTCTGTTTGCACCAGGCTGTGCTTGTGGACATATGGGAATAATAACGAAGCCATGCTGTAACACATAATTACTGTGTCACCAGAGAACCCTGGTTATGAGATGATTCATGAACAGAGCTGACCGAGTCACTTGCTGCTAGCCCATGATGCCTTTGCTCTGGGGTTGCAGATCAGACCCCAAATCTTCTGCACAAGGTGGGGACATGGCCGGTTGGGACATGGGACCACTTGGTGCTTGGGGCTGGCTGGGCTCCACCACCAGAGCAGTGGAGGGACCAACCGTGATTGATGCTGCCGTTCGGATGTGGTGGTCCCTGTACCACCATTGGAGGCGGTGGGCCTCATGCTGTCACGAGCATGAGCCACTCCAGAGGCAGGTGGAATAAGTTTTAGAACCATAGAATGGGTTTGGGTTGGAAGGGACTTCAAAGCCCCTCCAGTGCCACCCCCTGCCCTGGGCAGGAACACCTCCCACCAGCCCAGGTGGCTCAAAGCCCACTCCAACCTGGCCTTGAACCCCTCCAGGGATGGGGCAGCCACAGCTTCTCTGGGCAACCTGGGCCAGGCTCTCACCACCCTCACACCAAACAAGTTCTTCCCCACATCTCAGCTCCATCTCCCCTCTTTCAGTGTCAAACCCTTCCCCCTCATCCTAGGGCTCCCCTCCCTCATCAGGTGTACCTCCCCAGCTTTCCTGGAGCACCTTGAGGGACTGGAATGGGCTCCAAGGTCTCCCCAGAGCCTTCTGTTCTCCAAGATGAACGCCCCCCCAAATCTCTTAGCCTGTCCTCACAGTAGAGGGGCTCTAGCCCTCATGTCTTCATGTCTTCCAGCTCTTCCTCAGCAATGCCAATCCCACTGAAACGAAGGTTGCATGGTCCCCCTTTAGCAAATACTTGATTCTGAAGGAAACATCCACTGAGGTGGTTCTTTGCCTCCTCAAAAACAAGTTACAGTTCTCAGAGACACTCCTGTCGCTGGGCTGGTGTAGTAGGCAGCCAAAGCTGAACACATTGTTTGCGCCGGCTAACGTTGCTGTGAAATAAATATAGCATAGATACTGCATACAGTCTGTGCATGGTAAATTGTCCTGCATTATTCCCAGAGTTACTGCAGCTGTGAATTATACAGAGGTTAATGTTTGGATTTCATACTAGATAATTTATAGAGAAGTTCAGGGACATGCTTTCATCTGCTTTGATGGAAGTTCATCTGGAATAACAATACTTGGTAGAACCTGGCGCTTGGACCGCACTGAAAACCCAAGCCCTTCTACTTGAAAGCAAGATGTTTCCATTTAAAAACTCTGTTAGCAAGAACAAACATCTCTCTATTACTGACTCTCCTTGCTCTTCCCCTCCGCTGCAGGCATCTGGTTCAGATTAGTCCTGGATAAGGTCCCGTTTTGCTCAAGTGAACTAGGAGGGGAACTTGGAGCCATTTCTACTCATTTCAAGTATGAACTGAATGTGGTGCACAAATGAAAATGCAATGAGCTCCAACTCACGGAGGGAATCAAAGAGAAATGGCAGCTCTTCCCAGTGGAAAATCACTTCTAATGGCATGGGAGACGGAGGGTGGGAGCTGAGTATCCCCAGTCCCTGGGAAACTACTGGGACCAGTAGCAGTGACTCCTGGCAAGGGTGAAGCTGTGATTGAAGTTCAGCTTTGGGGGAGAAACACAGCTTGGTTCAGCGTTGGGGTCTGGGACTCCTCCAGCTGGGAGCAGAGGGTCCCAAGCTGATCTCCTGGCACCCACCATCTTCTCGCCCTAGTGGGAAACTGCTGTTTTCTCCAGCAAAGGATGAGACAGAGTCTTCCTCCCTCACCTCCCCAGCGAGAATGCTGGCAGCCTCTACCAGCCGGCTGGGAGGAGAGCCCTCTTCTCACGAGCGGGAAAAGCTATTCCTGAGAAAAGCCAAGCAAGAGAGGGAGCCTCTTGACACCAGCGAGTCAAATCCAGCCCCTTCTTGTGGCTTGTTGTTTACACAGCGCCTGTTCAGAGGCAGCTCTTGCCATAGCTGCTAATTTGATAGCATGTGATGGGTCGGAAATGCTCTGCAGAAGATGACAGAGAGCGAAACAGCCCTCACATCAAGAGGCTGTAGCGAAGCAGGGAGCCGGGGTGAAGAGCTGTTTGGATTCTGGGCTGGTGTGTTTTGGGGAAGTGTCCTGGTTTGAGGTAAAACGAAGCAATATTCTGCTTTACAACTTTACTTTTTTAGCTGGGCCTCTTCTAACTCACCAAACTCAGAAATTCACAGCAGATTCTTCAGAAACTGCTCACTCTCCGGGTGCTCAGACCTGATCACACCCAGGGATGGTGCAGAGAGGCCCTGGCTTGTACTTATTGCTGGAACAACCAAGGGCAGGGAGTTGCGTTCTTTGCCCCACTGGAGGGTGGGAAGGAGAAAAGCCTCGAGGGGTCACCCCTGTGGGGAGGAGGGGACAGGACAGGGGACCCCAAACTGACCAACTGGGGTCTCCCATCTCATCTGCATCACGCCCAGTAAAAAAGCTGAGGGGTCAAAGGGTCAACTCTCTTTTTATTTGACAGCTGATATCTGAGGAGCACCCTGTCTGTTTGTCTGCCTCTGATCCCCATCCCAGCATTCCTGACTCCAGAGCTGGGATCCAGCTCCTGTCGGTCACCCAGTCCAGTCTGGGACTTTTCCTGACACCTGCTGGGGACATGATCCTCATCCTGGGAGCTTGACACAGGTTTGTATGTACTGTTTCCATGTCATTATTTTCTCCTTTTTGTTTTAATTTTAGTATTAAGACTTCATTAAAGCAGTTTAGTTCATTCTAAACTCATAAATCTCCTATCCTCTTCCTCTCCCCTCTTTTTGGGGGGAGGAAGGGCCATCTGTCAGTCTGGTTTTGGTAATTTTGGCTGAAACCATGACAAGGTTCAAAGCCTGCGGGGTTACTGACCCCATCCCCACATGTGAGACGGAGCCCATGAACACCAACCCCATCTTCTCATGAGCAGCCCCAGTCACCGAAACGGATTTCTTTTTCTAGTTTGTTTTGGTTTTGGGTTTTTTTTTTCTTTTTTGCATTTCCAGCAACCAGGCTAAAAACCACCACTGGAAACCACCAGCAAAAGACAAAATTGCAGCTCACCTGGTGCTTTCAGGAGGAAGACATTTAGGGTACCGATTTCCAGACACACCAATACCTTCCCAACCGTCTGGTGACATCCACTACACAAGTAAGGCCCCAGGTGGCTTAATTCGGCTTTGCCATTTTTCCTGATGACAAGAGTCACGGGTTTTTTGGTCCAACCCACCCGAGATACAAGTGACAGGCACATTTTTGCATTCAAGGAGGTAGTTTCCAGCAGAGTAAAGCTTACAGCCATGAAGACGGGGTATTTTTAAAGCTTTTCATAGAATCATAGAATGGTCCAGGCAGGAAGGGACCTCTAGGGTCATCTAGTCCGACCTCCCCGCAGTCAGCAGGGACACCCCCAACTAGACCAGGTTGCCCAGGGCCTCCTCCAACCTCCCCTTGAATATCTCCAGGGAAAGGGCCTCAACCACCTCCCTGGGCAACCTGTTCCAGTGTCCCACCACCCTCAGAGTAAAGAACCTATTCCTAATATATCCCATCTAAATCTGCTTTTCCCTTGAAGGAGGCAGAAGAGCAACCTCAGCAGCGCTATTCTGCTTGGCACCAGACAAAAACCGAGAGTTACGAGCTAAATTCCACATTCAATGTTTATTTATTTGCAATACAAATAGAAATGTGTGCCCAAATCTTGCCTTGAAGTTCTACCCAGATTGTTTAAAAAAACAAAACAAAAAAAAAAAAAAAACCAACCTACAGAACATTCTTTCATCATCTGACAGTTAAAAAGCTGCATTTAAAATAAACAGAGTTTTCAGTAGCCTGTCAAAACAAGTGACATTTTACTGTCGGAGTATCTGCAACTTCTACCAAGGAGAAGTACTTTCTCAAGCAACAGCGGTATTATACAATCAAGTTGCTTATCATAAAAGATCTTATGATAGGACAATTTTTTAAAAATCAGTTTTAATAGAGATTTTCATAATTGAAAGGAGTAAAAATCACGGAAAAAAAAAAACAAAAACCAACCCTCAAGTCCAATTCAGGGAGGCACAGACTCCCCGTGTATTGGCCAAGCCGGTTTCAAGCAGTATCCCGCTCCGAAGGAAGACTCTCTTTGGTGACAGACTACTCCGTTAGGAAGATACAGCATTTGGAATCCAAGAGTGCAGTTTTACATACTTTTGAGTCGAAAAAGGTGCGCCTTGATCGTTGAAACAACAAAAAAAAAAAAAAAGAAACCCAAGTTAAAAGCACTTTGAAATGTTGGGACACACACGAACACAAATACCCTATCAATTTTCTAGGTATCCATGCATGATCTTTATATATGAGCAACTCAGCTACGTCAAAAAGAAACCATGACTCCGGTCCACTTCGGTCAATGTGCCAGTTCTTTCTTCCAAAGTTATTCAATACTTACTGTAGTAGTGTACACAAAGAGCTTGATATTTCAACTATTATTAGATGAACGTACCATAGCTTTATTTGAACCTGTATTTCCTAACAGAGCATTCCATACTTCTGTAGCTGTTGATAACTGCTGTTCAAAACTTAATTTAAAAAGAAAAAAAAAAAAAACCAACACAACTTTATAAAGTTACCAACATCTTCAGCATGAACTGAAAGGCGTAAGAAGATGGTGAGGTATGGGAGCAAGGGAGAGCTCTGTACGTTGAGACTTCACTCTGAACCACTTACCACCTGATTTCCAGTTGGTTTTCCCCACCTTACTCCAAGAAGATTTCAAATTTGCAAAGCTGCTGCCTCGGTAGCACAATGACACGGGCTCTCCGAGGTGCCTTTATAAATAACTACCTAAAGCATTCGGCTGCAAATCATTAAGTGGAGATGCGTATGGGAAACAAAACAGTCTGCACCAATTACATTGGGATTCTTTCTTTTCATTTCGTTTATACAAAAAAAAAAACCAAGAAATAATGAATTCTTTTTTTTTATCAAAAGAAATGACCGAAATCTCAAACATAAGATCTGACTACAGAAAAAGGATGTGGCTTTTTTACCCCCCTCCCCATCCCGCCAGATCTGCATGAGAACTGAGGCTGCAGACCAGAGGAACCCGAAAACAAAAGAACGGGCAAAAATCCATGTATACATATATATTCTGCCGTCTGCAATCGATGTCGACCCGGGATAGCACCACCACGAAAGGTTTGATGTAGCCTAGTGAAACTTCACAAATTCTTCCAGAGTTCTGGGGATCTGGTTTTGGTAGCTGATGTTATAGATCCGTACTGCTCGGGCAGCCAGGCACTTGAGACTCAGCTTCATTTGAGTTTTAAGGAGTATTTCGGACACCCCCGTCGTACTTTTATCGAGAGGCGTTTTCTTCTGCTTATTCGTCATGTCCGTGTGAGCACCGGCCTCCACCAGGCTAATGATGATGGAATGCAACGTCAAGAAGTCACTGATGGGCCTGTGGTACTGGACGATGATGTGGAGGGGGCTATTTCCTTCGTTGTCCACAGCGTTCACGTCAGCACCACAATCCAGCAAGAGTTTTGTGACAAGCGCGTTGGGGAAGCTGCAGACGTCGTTGGTGTGGAAGTCGTCGACCGGCGTGCTGGAATTGACGGCGTGATGGAGCAAACTGGAACCATCCCGAGTCCTGGGATCGAGGTGAATCAGGTTGTAGATCTGTTTGTTGATCCGCGACTGATCCTCTTCGCTGCACTGGGTCTTGGTTGAGATGCAGACTAAGTAGAGAAAGGTAAAAATGTTGCATTCGTAGTTGTCCATGGCTGTGTGGATGTCCGAGTCTTGGGTGGTTTTGATCCGGGACTCGCCTTGTTCTATCTCCAAGACGCTGCACCTCAGAACGCTCTCGATGTCCTTGGCCTTAACGGGCTCGTTTAAATGTATCATCTGAGAAAAGACTTGAGCAAACCTCAGCAGGTCCTTATGAGTGTTCCTGTTGCCTTTTTGCCTCAGATGCAACGCATGGAGCCACAGCTTGATACACTGTTCGAACTCCATGTTATCTGCATAAACAGCCCCCCGGTAAATAATGGGGTGAGAAACATCGATATTGTCCGAGCCCAGAATTCTCTCGCGCACAATGAGGCCTTCCATGTGAAGGGCATCTCTGTCCTGCCTAATGGACTCCAATTCCTGAGGAGTCCTGCATTCAGTCCTGTTTCCATAAGCTTCAATTTGTGGAAGAACTTCTTTCTCAATTATATTCTCGCTGTCCCGGTACCTCTCCAGCATCGCTAAATATAAATAGTGGTAAGTCTTCATTATATCATAGTTTTCTCTGTCGTTCGCAAACGAGGCACCCAGCAGTTCCAGAGCTTCAATCCGACTTCTCCTGTCGCAGTCGGCGTGAGCAAGCAGCAGCTCCACAACATCGGCCTTGCAGCTCTCGGCAGCCACCTTCAGCGGAGTCATCCCGTGGCCGTTCACCATCATGGCCGCCTTCCACTTGACCAGCTCCCTCACGATCTCCAGGTGGCCGGCCTCGGCCGCAAAATGCAACGCCGTGGCCCCGCAGTGGGCTTTGGCATTGGGATCGGCGCGTTGCTCCAGGAGGTACCTCACCACGTCCGTGTGGCCTTTGTAAGCCGCGATCATAAGGCAAGTGTTGTCGTACTTGTTGGCGATGCTGATGTTGGCGTTGTTCTCCACCAGGTATTTCACAATGTCCAGCCTGCCGTCGAAACACGCAGCCCTCAGGGGGGTCGAGTTGGTCACTGTAGTGTGATTCACGTTGGCGCCGTGACTCACCAACAGCTTGACAACTTCAAAGTGGCCGGCTCCCGCCGCACACCAGAGAGCTGTGGCTCCATCGATGACAAAGCTAAAAGCAAAAAGACAGAAAAGGTGAGGCCCCACCTCGAGTGCTGTGTCCAGTTTTGGGCTCCTCACAACATGAAAGACATTGAAGGGCTGGAGCAGGACCAGAGAAGGGCAAGGGAGCTGGTGAGGGGTCTGGAGCACAAGTCTTGTGAGGAGCAGCTGAGGGAGCTGGGGGTGTTCAGCCTGGAGAAGAGGAGGCTGAGGGGAGACCTTCTCACTCTCTCCAACTCCCTGAAAGGAGGGGGTAAGCCAGGGGTGGGGTGGGTGGTGGTGGTACCTTCTCCCAATTAACAAGTGACAGGACACGAGGACACGGGAAACAGCCTCAAGTTGCACCAGGGGAGGTTTAGGATGGAGACTGGGGAAAATTTCATCACAGAAAGGATTGTGAAGCCTTGGCAGAGGCTGCCCAGGGCAGTGGTGGAGTCCCCATCCCTGGAGGGGTTTCAGAGCCGGGTAGACGTGATGCTGAGGGCCATGGGTCAGTGGTGGGTTGGTCAGTGTTGGGTTGATGGTTGGACTCAATGACCTGAAAGGTCCCTTCCAACCTGGGCAGTTCTTTGATTCCATGATTCTAAGCAGTTAAACTGAGCTCTTTCAACAGCATCTTCTAGAGGCAGCCGAAGAGCACGCAACAGGCACGTACAGACCCAGCCAGTGAAAAATATTCTATAGCCATCCTGGTTTTGTACTTGAAGGAGCTCACTGGGAGAGCTGAGGTAGAAGAACGAGAGGCTTATCAAGCACACATCGAGACCTCCTGAAGGAAGAAGCGTCGGAAGTGGAAACTTCAAAGCAGCCAAGGGATTTGGTCACATTTTGCACTTCCCGGGCTGCTTTGATGATCCTACCTGCGAGCTCCAGCCCCCAGCCTCCCCAGGTCTGGACAAGAACAGTTACAAGAATTACCGTTGCTTTGATCCCTTTTGCCAGACACCGACACATGAAAGAGAGACAGAAAACTTAAAATTCACATATTGATGCAAAAATAACCCCAAACTCAGATGTGAATAACAGAGTAGCTACACAATATATCGGCCCCTGCAGCAAAGGTGGCTTAAGAATTTCCTGTCACCTCACTGCTTCTCTCTCCCCGAGCTGCTAATTTGCCATCACTTCCGCTGTGCCAGTGCTTCTTCTTCGAGAAAAACCGCACCATAACCCAGACCAGCAGCCTGGTGACACCAACAGAACTCCAGGAATAAAAAATAAAATAAAAAGAGAAAATGAAAAAGCAGAAGTTTTTCTAAGCTGGGCTGTTTCAAGGATCTGTTTTACATCACGGCCTTTGCAGACAGCTTGCTGGCACTTGTAAATCAGGGGACAGTTAACTTTAGCAAAGCCTCACAGTTTCTTAAGCTGTTTTCATTCCCAAATCCAGCACGTTGTGTAAGTACAAAGATAAAGGCTGATGTCCTTCCCATTCCCCTCATTTTTGAAGCAGCACTTAAATGTGAAAACAGGCAACATCCACACCACTGTTGATACACACTCAAGGCACATCCCGAATCACAGAGGGACAAAGGTCTTACTTCCTAATGCCCAAAATGTCACTTTTTCCAAAGTTAAAATATTGTAAGACACCACCTTAATTTTAACTTCAACACTGAGTTTTATCATTTTATGAAGTTCTCACGTAGCTCAACAGGAAGAGCTGTGTGGCTGTTTGTAAATCCAACACTTCAGAAGCCGTTTAAGAGCTCTGGCACACAGAGATGCCCACACCTTTATTCACAGTAAGAAGTTCCTTATTTTGTAAATACCCACATTAAGATACTTCTATATTTAAAGAGGGAGGAAAGCCAGGGCCTAGAATTTGTTAATGAACACGAGGTGATTAATTGGTGCACTACGAGTATGTTTTAACAAGTCAAAAGCCCGGAGCCCAAACAAGCGGAGCGGCTGTGCCACCTTATCTGAGGAAGGACAACAACGTGGGGCTCACATGCCTCCTCTCTCCCCAGCAGGCTCCCACTGTGCCCATTGTGTCTCAGACAACACCTCCTTTAATCTCCACCAGGCAGAGGCTCTGGCAAACAGATCGCCCTCCCAGCAAGGCACAGCTTGAGAAAGGAGAGAATTCAGCAGCAGAAGGGAGTTGACAGCCCTTCCTATCGCTTTCTGTCAACAGAGGCCATTCTTTTAACCGAACTGGGGGCAGACCTCACCCTAGGTATTCTCAACCAGTTTTTACTTGTGGAAACAAAAAAGGGCTGGAAGAGAAGAGGAATTAAAAAAAAAAAAGAAAAACCAAACCACACAGGGAAGTCGGTTCACTCAGCATGTAAGAACCAAGCCAGCCTTTTCCTGAGCCAGGTGGAGCCGCCCAGGCACGACTCCAGCTCATCCAGCAGGAGCCAGATGAAAGATATCTGCAGGGACCCATCCCGATGCCTCTCGCCCGGTATCTGATGAGGGCTCTCCTCCCTGCACAAGCTGCCTGCCCAACCTGACGCTGTTCAGAAGACCACAATTAGTCACTCATAGGTGGAGGACTTGACGTACGGGCCCAGAACTCCATGAAGCACCACGGGAAGATTTTAAAAAACATTCCTCCTGCCTTCTGGTGTGGCAGCACATGGCCCAGGGACCACGCTCCTGGAAATCACTGCCAGGCAGCTCCTGCCCTTCTCTTTTTCGCCTTCTTGTCCTAAACCATAACATTTCAGCCCCAGCTATCCTGTACATTGGCTGCCTGTGGCAAGAAATGGATATTTTCAAGACCAGGTTGGACGGGGCTTTGAGCAACTTGGTCTGGCAGGAGGTGTCCCTGCCCAGGGCAGGGGGTTGGATGATCTTTAAGGTCCCCTCCAACCTGAACCACTCTGTGGTTCCATGATTCCTCAGGATGTTTGGGCTGGACAGTGAAAACCCTTCAATTTAAGTACAAAAAGGGCTGGCTCCCAGCATGCAGATATCACCCTACCTTCACCCAACACTTGCTGTCACCTTATAGCAGCAAGGAATGTCACAGGAAAGGCCATTTTGGGACAGGCAAGAGAGGACACGAGGTGACCTGCTCAGCCAGGGGAAACTCAATGAGCTCTCTAAGGCTACGACAAGTATTATTCTGTCCAGGGTTTTAAGGTGGGAGATCTCAGAAGGGCGTTTACCACTCAGTACAGCATCACGTGCAGAACTTCAAACAGCAAAGGCATTTTTATGGCTAATAAAGTAACTTTCCCAACACTGGCCAGGCAAGGGGCAGGGTCCGGAGCCCCGGTACCGACACCAAGGCCCAAGGAAGTGGGGAGCGAGCCCTACGTACCCATCGAAGCGGACAGTGCCGGTCTGCTGGGTCTGGACGCGGTAGTGCTCGAGGAGCAGGCGGACCACCTTGGTGTGGCCATTGCGGGCAGCGATGATGAGGGGCGTGGAGCGCTGCCCCCCGTGCTGGCTCACGTACCCCAGCAGGTACTTGATGTCGCTCTCGGAGCGATTGAGAAGCAGGGCAGCCAGGGTCAGCACTCGCCCCTCGCTCGCAGCCTTGTACACGTACCCAGCCAACCCCTCCATCGCCGCCTCCTCCTCCTCACGGCTGCGGCCCCGACGACCGGGCCGGCCCCGCTCGGGCCTACCGGCCTGCCCCGCCGCCGGGGCGGCCTCTCCCTCCGCCTCCTCCTCCGTCCTGCCTCGGTGCCCGGCGGGGGGCACATGCGGCCCCCCCGGGGCCAGCCGCCCCCCGGGCCCNGGGGACGCGAACCCGCGGCCCGGTCGCGCCCGAGGGCCCTGCACGGACCGGACCGGACTGGGCCCGGTGCCGCTCCACCGGCCGTAGAAGGGGGGGCAGGGTTACGGGTCACCGGAAGGGCCCCACCGGCCCGGCCACCGCCGCTCCGCCCCCGCCGCCGACTCCGGAAGCGAAACCGGAAGCGTCGCGCCCTTTTGCGTCCCTCCTCCTCTTCCCTTCCCCCCCACGCCCCCCATTCTCCCCGGCAACCGGGGCAGCGCACGGACGTTCCGGACCGCGGTCAGCACACAGCCCCCGGCGGGGGCAACGAGGCGGCTGCCTGTCCCCGGGCAACGCCGCTGCCGCCCACCCGACCTCGGGCAACCCCGTTGCTCCCCTCCGAGCCCGGGACCCATGGCCTGCTGCCCGCCCAGGGGCTGTGTGGCCTCCCCTTGGCCCACCCTCCTCAGAGCCAGGCCTTGCTGGCTCTGGTTCCATTGGTTTGGGCTGGGTTGGGACTGGTTCAGCTGGACTGGGCTGGACTGGTTGGGTTAGGTTGGAGTGGGTTGGCTGGGTTGGATCTGGTTCAGTTGTGTTGGGTTGATTTTTGTTCTATTTGAGTTTGTATCCAGTCCAACCCCAGGGAATCCCAGAATGTTAGGGGTTGGATGGGACCTCTAGAGACCATCCAGTCCAACCCTCAACCAGAGCAGGTCCACCCAGACAGGTCCTACAGGAACGTGTCCAGGTGGGGTCTGAATGTCTCCAGAGATGGAGACTCCCCCACCTCTCTGGCCAGCCTCTGCCAGGGCTCTGCCACCCTCACAGTGAACAAGTTCCTCCTCGTTTAGATGGATTTTCACGTGTTCCAGTTTGTGCCCGTTACCACTTGTCCTTTCACTGGGCACCACTGAGAAGAGCCTGACCCCATCCTCTTGCCATCCACCCTTTAGCTATTGCGCAGCATCGATGAGGTCCCCTCTTGGTCTGCTGCTCTTCTGCAGCTGAACAGCCCCAGGTCCCTCAGCCTTTCCTCAGCAGAGAGATGCTCCAGTCCCTCATCATCTTTGTAGCCTCTGCTGGGCTCTCTCCAGCAGTTCCCTGTCCTGGAACTGGGGAAGCACAAACTGGTCCCAGTGCTCCAGATGGGACCTCCGCAGGGCAGAGCAGAGGGCAGGGGACCTCCCTCAACCTGCTGGCCGTGCTGTTCTTAATGCAACCCAGGAGACCAGCTTGGCCTTCAGTTTTCTGGGTTTTTTAAAGAAAGGACAAGATGCTTTCATTGCCTTGGCCATGGCTCCACCCCAACAAGCCTGACCTGCCCAGTCCCAGCACAAGCAGAAGCTTCTTCCTTGGTTTGAGGGACACCATCACCAGCCTCACTACACATGTATCGGCTTAACCCAGAGCCAAATGCAGCCCATCTGCTAGGCCTCCTCTCATTTCCTCCACACAGATCATCTCCAAGAGACCTTCAGAAGGTGCCCCATGCTGCGACCAGTTACCTGAGACCGATAAAGCAACACAAGACCCAACTTGCACCCCTGTCTGTTGCCTGCCATTGTTGTAACGGGGATACGGTATCAGCCATATTAATAGTTAATTTAAAATCATGAAACTGGAGCCGCTGCTCTTTGTGGAAAGCCTGGCCGTGCATTATGTATGGGAGCCACGGGCCGGCTGCCGGCTGCCGTTGCCAAAGGAGCCCTGGAGAACGGAGAGGGAGGCGAGGCAGCCCCGCCATGTTCAGTCAAGGAGGATCAGCTTTTAACAGCCACGTGGGCATGTCGGGTACCGCGCGACAAGCAGGGTTCATGGTAAGTTTAAGTGGAACCTGTCTCCATTACCTCAACGATCTCCTTGGCTTCTCAAGGGTGGGGTTTTTTTTCCCAACAAACGCTGTCCTCGTGTTCCCTCGTGGGTTGCCATGAATGGCACAAAGGGGGTCGGTGAGGAGGCACTGACGCTGAGCACCACTGAGCAGAGAGACCGAGGTCTTTCTTCTGCAGCTTCTTGGAGTCTCATCAACCTCAGTGTATCCAGCTTGCTGTGGTCCGGTCCTTCTCAGGAGCAGGGTCAGACACTAAGGGATTTCAAATCCATCAAACCATTTAGTCCCTTAAATGCCCAGTTCCCCTCTCCAGCAGCATATCTTAAGCCATGCCTCCACTTGAGGAGCTCTGCTGGTTCCAAATGCAGATGCGTCTCCTCATTGAGGCCCAAAACTACAAATCCCAGGGAGTGCAACTTAAATCCGAGGGGGTGCAAATCCTTTCCTGCCTCCCACCTCTACTGATCATGAGTCCTCCCCAGCCTGATGGCATTTACCTGGGCAAATATGAGAGGGAGTGGAGGAAGACACCTGTGTCTCCCAACTCCATAGAGTAATAACATCCATTTGCTTTATGCCCTGTGGGTGCAGAACACAAGTTATTTCGTTGCAGGGTAATGGAGACGAGACCTGCTACACGTAGTGATTTGCTCGTGGCAATAAGCCAAATCTGTGGCAGAGCCAGGCCGTGCTCCACCACCTTATTTCCATTAAACCTCCTGCTTTAAAACTATACAGTGATTGCACGGGACAGGCTGCATTTTCCATTTCATTTTTTCCCGGCCTTTTCCCACCTCTGAATCTCATTTTCTTGCCCAAGCGAGGACTTGCATCGGCTGTACATCAGGGCCAAGAGTTTTTCATCTAAAGAGCAATTAAGGAGTTAAATACTGTCCTTCACCCTTTCCTCTGCGTATAGAAATGGTACAGGTCATCCACTCCTGCTTCGGAGAGGGAAGACAAATTAAAATAAACTGCCTGGATTTTGCAGTGGGAGAGAGTGAGGAAGAGGAGGCCGGGTTGTGATGGCCTGAGCTGGACTATACTGGGCTGAGCTGGACTGTGCCAGGCTATGATGGGGGGCTGAGCTGCACTGCACTGGGTGATGCTCCCGGGCTGTAAGGTGCTGGGCTGGATTGGGTTGTACTGGGCTATACTGGGCCGTATACCAAGCTGTGCTGGGCTTGCGCTGGGCTATACCGGGTTGTAGTGGGCTGTGCCAGGCTGAGCCGTACCGAACCGGGCTATACTGGGCTACCCCCGCCTCGCCATCCTTCCTCCCTCCC
>VXBJ01002370.1:112558-123630 GCA_013400055.1 Nycticryphes semicollaris
CATAAACAGGTAACATTCAATAGGTAAACCATTTTTTTTTTTCCAATGCATATAATAAATATTTTCACTTGATACTTTTATACAAACTGACATTGGTCTACTATACATTTTTAAAAGCCATTTACTGGTTTGGCATGCCGTATGGAAACTAAGAGAAAGTTTTAAGGCAATGAATGACAGATTTAAATTCATGGAATTAATGGTAATTTTAATATTCTGCTTATATACATTTTTCCCTTTGTTAATTAAAACAATTAACAGCAGCACTTTCGGGGACCACCAGCAATTTTCCCTTGTTAGAAATCTAAGCTCTGTTAAAAAAAAAACCAAAACACAAAGAAAAAAACAGTTCCACTGACAAAAACCAAAATCCTTTCTATTTAAAATGTGCTTAAAACCCTGAAATGTTAAACTGCAACGAAGAATTAATTTTCCAAACGTTCTCCTCACAGTCCTTAGCTCTGCACTGGGAGGCAGGTCCAAGAGAGTCCAATGAAAAAAAATAATAATAATAAAATAAATCTATGGCTCATCCCATCCTGGAAAGTCTCACCGACTCCTCGCTGCAGGGAGGAAGGGGTGAGCCCGGAATCGCTGTCACCTCTGTCCTTACGGAAGGGCTACGCAGTTTTTAACGCCTGGCAGAGGTTGCTCACCTCCTAAAAGATGCCTCAGGGATGCCCTCAAGAGCGATTCAAAGCCACCTCCACCCTGCAATGCGTGTGCCCGCCCCGCTCCTCGGTGGAAGGACCTCAGGACAAGAGGCCACCGGTCCCCAGGAGGAGGGGACGTGGAGCAAAGGGAGCAGCAGGGCAAGCCAGGCCAGCCCCGGGTTGCTTTACTGCCTTCCTCCAGCACGTGGGACCTAAGGGAGATGGGGTTTTGGAGTGAGGTTTGCAGGGAACTCGTCCAGAACTCAGACTGAGACTTCTACCAAGCAACGTTAACCGTGGTCAGAGGCACAGAGAATTATCACCTATAAAGAACACCCTGGCATGAAACAGGAATACTCACAAAGCATATGGGATCACCACCACAGAGGAGGACGTTTAAGAACATTTCTGTCCCGTCTTTGTAGAGCTTTGAGGTTTGAAAAACTGATGGCGGTGAACTGAGCGGCCTTCCTTCCTTCCTTCCTTCCATCCTTCCTTCCCTTCGGGGGAGTGGGGGGGACTGGGGAGGAAACGGAAGACGTCATCAACTGACCTCGCTTTCCAAAAGCCGAGACGGGCAGGAAGATGCCAGATTCTGCGTCGTCACACACTCACCACGTTTAACTCCATGGGTGAATTAACAAGATTATTATGATTTTTAATACCATTGTCAAAAGCCGCACAAGCTGCTCTTTGGGTCACCTCTTAAGGACACAGTCAATGGGAAAAGGGTGTCGCAAATCATCCTCCGTGAAACAGCCACAACCTCCTGAATTTCCCGCAGGTGTTTCGGGCGCCCAGTTACACCGACGGCAGTCGTGCTCCAGGGTTTACAAACGGTCTCGTAGCAAAGCATATGCTCTGAAGTCACCAGGTTAGTTATTCATGACTAAAATGTATGAGATATATTCCTAATGTAGGTTTTAAAATCACTTCAAAATCAGACTGAGTTTAAAAAATAAGTATTTCCCATTTTCTATCCTTTTATTTTTATTTTTTTTTTAACTGACATTTAATAAATTATAAAATTGGTGTATGGTGAAATATATATATCAGCCAGATATGTATGAAATACACATGCATGGGAAAAACTATTTAACTCACTTTTAACTCACACACACAGATCTATAAATACATATATACACACACATATACATATAAACACAAACATTTGTTTTCAAAATTCAAGTCAACTATTTAGTGGCAGAGGGATGCTGTAAAAACACTAAAAACAATTTTGATGCCACATAATGTGAACCTTTCAAATAACCATACAACTGATCATACAGCAATACCTAATGCTACTTGGATTAAACATTTTTTTTTGTTTTTCCTTTTTTTTTTCCTTTTTTTTGTTTTTTTTTTTAATCAATGCAAGATTTTTGAGACAACTTCATAGGCAAAAGGTGGCCCTTGTCAACGCTCAAAGCGACTAGCTGCAATCAACAGTTTTGGACATTAAAAATTCAAACAAGAATCTGCTAATTTTAGTATTCCTTACTCTCTCTTCCTGATAAACTTGTTACCTACACTTTCAACCAGTTATAAAAATATTTTTCACACCAGAGGAAATATTTACTCTCTCTGACATGGACTTTGGGACACAAGAGAATCACCTCCTTCCCTCCCCCTTCTCTTTCTTTAAAGAATCTCCTGAAAAAACTGCATTCCAGCTATTTACACGTTTCACTCTTTAGTAAGAACAGATCAGCCCAAATGACCCACCAGTTCTAAAAGAAAAAAGGTTTTCCTATGTCATGCACAACTTAAAAAAAAAAAAAATAAAAAAAGAACTCAGGAAGTAAGTATGGCTCAAAGTTCAACGAAAGCACACTGAAAAATCAGGGAAATCAAAATAATTACAAGGCCCAAAGGAGAAAACTGAATTTTGAAAACCCACTACCCCTAAGAGACTTCAACAGGCAGCAACACAGTTGAGTCCATAGGCTACTGGGTGGGGTGTTTTTATTGGGTTGCTTTTTGGTTTAAGACGCTCGCATTGAACATTTAATATTAATTTTGATGAACGTGAACTCAGAAGACAGTGTATCAAGACCATTTATCAGCTGCACAAGCCATGCAGTAAGTGTGTTGGTATTTGTGTTTTCTTCCTCTTGTTGACAAGTTCGCTTTTAAGCAGAAATTTGATCTACTCAAGCTAAAAGTAGGTTTCTCCAGCCAGAACGAGATAGGCCTCAATTCAATAGGCCATTTACACACGCATGGCTAATTTAAAGCACAAGCAGTTCCACACATTTAAAACTGACACATGCTTAATACTTTGCTGATTAAGATCTTACGTTAATTTAAAAGGTTTTCATAGTAAGTTCTCAGAAACAAAACCCTAAGGTCCAACGTGGCAATGCTTTTATTTGGGGCTAGATTCTATAAAAATTCCCTGTCTCATCCCACTTAAGCACAGCCAAGTCAATCCTCAGCCTGAGACTTAAGATAGTCTGGCCCTCAAGAATAACTGGCGTGCTAACCAGCTTGCAACATGCTGGATTAAAGCATGGAATTTAAAAATATATATCTATCTATATAAAATTTGTCTGAATAAAGGGGTCATATAGAACCAGAAATGACCAAAACCAAAAAAAACCCGAAAAACCAAACCCACTCCTGAAAGGCTACGTCCTGCAAACAGAGGGGATGCTGTGGAACAGGCTGGGTAGGGTTTATTTCACTTTAAGCATAATAAAATCTGCACTAAATATGGGATGAAGGAATTAAATTCCACCAAAGGGAAATGTCTCCAAGAGGAGAAAAAACCCTCTCGCAAGTTTGAACTTTAAAAGTTCAGCTCCTTTCCTGTTTACCTTACTGTGAAGAAAATAATGCCATCCGTGTCCAAACTATGGGGGGAAAAAAAAAAAGCAACTTACATGACAAATGCACAGGTGTAAAATCTTCAACATCCATAAAAATGAACTGAAGCTCCTTGTTTTTGTTAAATTTTTTTGTTTTGTCTTTTTTTTTTTTTCTTATTTTTACCAGTGAGGCCATCTTAGGTTTATATACAAAAGTAAAACTGAAAATATACTTTTGTTCTCTGTACACATAAATTTTTTTTTCCCTAAAAAAAGGAAAAAAAAGCCTTGTCTATGTTTCTAACGTAAAGGAAAACCCAAGCACAAAGATTTTTTTCCTCTGACGAGTTCGTTGACTCCAAAAAAAATCAGTCCAATGAAATAATGTCTGGTATGATACCAAAGATTGACGCCGTGTCCGTGCTGCTCCTACTTGCAACTGGATGCCCGTGATTCTCTCGCAGGCTGTTGGAGGAAACAAGACTGCTGTTACTGCCACTATTGCTACCGTTTGTGGCCGGCAGAGAACCGCTTCCTCCTGCATTGAGCTGATCGAGAAACATCTGAGATGAAGTGTATGGGAAAAAACGAGAGTGTAAGAGTTCTTGATCATCTGAGGCGGAAACTGCCGCAGCTGCGGCGGCAAGAAGGGATGTGTTGTAATGCTGGGGGGGGAAAAACAACATTTTCAAGTTACATTTCAGATACCATAGTTTTGATTCAGAGCAGAACAGAAGAAAATAGTTGTAAGCTAAAGCTCTGACAGCTTCTGGCTTTCACACCAGCTCGTCTACTCAACCTCTCTGTAAGGTAAAGGGACCTACGCAGTGAACTTTTAACCTCTGCAGCCCCTCATTTCTGAAGCCAAAAGAAACCGGAAATGCTAGTTATTAGTAAGGGCAAACACTAGAAAGGCAACAGTGTGGCTAAACACCTCAAACAGTAAGAAAGCAACACTCTTTTACCTCTTCAAAAAATTCCTGGGTGGAAAAATTTCCTGAAATTCAAAGAAACATTTTGCTACCCCTTCTCCTCCACTCACAAGTCACAGACCAAGCCCAGCTGGTGACACCAGGTTCCAGTCACTGCTGGTGTAGGGAAACACTTCTGTGCAAAATGCATTTGGAAATGGGACATCAAGTCCCATCAGGTGGCAGCAAGGGCTGTCCCGAGTTACACTCTTTGATGGGCAGCCCATGAAAGGCAAGAGCTTTAGCTATCAAGGAGCAGATTTTAAATACAATCTCTCTGTAGGGTAGTTTTGCTCTTTGTAATTCTTCCCACTATGATGAAACATCCATGCCAGCTATTCAGACTTGCTCCCCAAAATTCAAGGCATAATTACACCAGCGCCTATCAGTGCCATCAGACTTGGGCACTACCTGTTTCAGAATTAATTCTCCTATCGATGTTTTACTGAATGTCAAGGCAGTTTTTCTGAATCCAGGTTCTACAGTGTAGGCTCTGGTGTTAATTACGATAATGACAGTGCAACTCTCCTGCTTGAGATTGCAGGACACAGAGGGACAAAGAGCAGGGGAGTCACCCCAGCCCCCTTCTTTTCTTGGATGCACAGGAGGAAAAGGGATCACGCGGGAGGACTTGCCAACCCAGACTCCTCTTGAGAACAACCTGCTTAGTTCCCAAAACTAGAAGAACTAGCACCAATCTTGTCCATGTCAGTAAGTGCTTACAGAAAGGTGGGAAACATGGCACCAAACCAGCACACAGCCTCAGAAACAGCAGAGCTGCCCCTGCCTTGTCCTCCACCGGAATTTAGACAACGCTTATGTTTGGTCACAGTTTCTATATGTGTATAAAAATAAAGCTGCAGCCTGCCTGCATTTACACCTACATCATACACCTGCTCCTTCCTCGCCAATCACATCCACACCAGCAAGTCCTTCTCAGAAAAGAGTACCGGCCATATGACTTGATTTCCCTTGACTTACCTGATTGTCTCCTGACAGGAAAGGGAAGAAATCTAAACCTGTAAAGAGCCAAAGAAAAAGATTAAGCTTCTCAAAATAAACAAGCGGATCCCCATTTTCCCACCACTTATTTTTGAAATAAAACCAACATAATACTGATGACACTTCAGATTCTCTTGTAAAACACAAACCTTCCAAAACCTTACGATATTAACACCTACATTTTCCCATCCCCTGTGGCTGAAAAATAGTATTTTCCACTACTGGATTGTCACATGATTGCACTTTTCAATCCTTTTCCAAGTGTTAGTGCTGCTTGGGGAGCTGCACGGAGAGCTACAAAGAGTCAGAAGCTCACCTTGCAAGTCATAAGGCATGGGCGTCATATGGAATGGATGCCTGTAGTCTTGGATAAGCGATGTGTTGATGTAGCTGGTGTCTACAGCAGGAAGGCTCGGTGTTCTCGACACAGGAGATGCTTGGTGTGGCAAATTTAAAATGCTGGGAAGAAACAAGAGCTTGTTACAAGCGGAAAATACAGTCTTGGCTTCAACATCAGAAGAACAGCATTTGAAGACTTCTGTCGCTGCCCCATGCAGGGTACGTCGATTTTCAAACCCAACACAAAGCTGACCTCTCAATATGCACTAGGAGCTTTGAGACAAGCTCACAATAGCAGCTCCCCTGATTAATTTCAAAGCATCACAATGCAGCCCAAACAGTTGAAGTCTAGCAAATTTCAAAGCAAAACCCAGCTCGGTCTCAACGAGTAGAAACTGATGACTATAAAAGGCACTGGGATCTCTGCAGCAAATCGGCTACAAACACTCCTAAACCAGGACAAGTCAATCCCCAAGGTATACCGAACCCCCCCAAAAGGTACAAATCTGCAGGACGACAGGATAGATAGGTAATTAGCAATGGAAGACAGTCAAAATGGTCTTGAGAAGTTTTAAGTGATCACTGAGTCATTTACATCACTGGTGCAGTAATCAGTGCAACAACAAGGATCCCTTCGGTTTAGCCTCAGTTTTCATCCCCACGTGTTTATGTGAACAGGGTGCTATTAACAGCTTGGCTACTTAGGTGTAATCAGGTTATTCTGGCATTCTTTATTACTATGCTACTGCCACTAATTACCAGTAAAACCCGCACACTCCCACACCACACCCATGTTTCTCCTTCCCTCTGTTGGTCTCTCTGCTTCATATTTCTCTACGAAAGCAAAACATTTCCAAACATTTTAAAAACATGCTGCTAAACAACAAAGTTTTGCACCATTTTGCACCCATTTTCACAAATACAGTTAAAAAACTGTATTGTGTTACACAATTATTGTTCCAACCTTTTCAGGCTTTGTGACCTGAGATCAACTCCATTTGCTATAAGCTACTAAATCAGGGTGTAATCCAAACACAGGACTTCCTAGGTATAATTTCTTTTGAAATTGGTCAATGCTCTCCACTGCGACTACACGTTCTCCGTGTTGGTCTGTGTATTTTATTCTCACCCCTTATTATTTAACGGCGATGCTGGAGATATGGAAGGACAGCTCCTCTTTGCAGATGGCTCCTCCTCCTCTTCATCCGATGAGCTATCAATGGTTAAATCAATCACTTCTACTTTCTTGTTTTTATTTGACTGTTGGTGAGAAGATACCTGATGCTCCAAGGAAGAGCTTATGCATCCTATACAAAGCAAGCCAACATTGTAAGGTGTAGATTACACCACTACCACAATAGTGAGAGCAGCACAGCATGGTATACACCTTCATGAATCGTGCTTATAACTTAGAATATAAGGACAACAAAATTACATAACATTGATCATAGCTTAGAGTTACCATCAACAGGTACTGCTCAAGTAATCTTTCTCACAAATGATTACTAAAAGCTACAAGCACACATGCAAAAAATGAGCACCTCAAAAAGTGAAAGGAGCATCAATACTTGACAGAACGACACTCGGTCCATGCATCCCGAAACACGACTTACCATCAACTCCGTTGTAAGATGCAGTTACTTCCTGCACCTCCTTCTTCGATCTCATGGGAGCCCAGGACCCATCCTCCTTAAACTGAATTTCATCACAGTCTGTACAATACTTCAGGATTTCCATGAACAACCTGTCAATCAAAAACCTTTAATATCGGTCCTCAAAAAGAGCTTTACTCATTTCTTTCTCCACTATCTTTATGAGCCAGTAGAATTTTGAAGTAGTGTTTAAAGAGAGTTGAAAACTTTCATTGTTCTACCCTTCTCTCATCTGCTTCCTTGATAAATGGAGCCACAATTTAACATACTGTCTAAAATAAAAAACTGGACTTTCACTTAGGAGAACCCCAAGACTGGAATCTTGCAGAGGCCATGACACAGAAATCTCCACTCCTCAAAACAAGGGGTGACTGCGAACTAATATTAAAAATCATAAGCTCTTACTTACCCATATTTATCTTTGACAGTATTTAACTGAGGAATCCCCTACCTTAAAGGAGACCATTCAGCTGAGTACTTAAATACTACTATTTCCTGAAACTTTTTTTTTTTTTTCATTTTAAGCAAAAACTTTCTAACAAAAGCTGAGCATGGGAATCTAAACTTTCAGCCTCTTCTAGCTCTGCCTCCTAAAACGTTTAGGATCCTGGCACCACATCACTCCCAGGGGGAATTCCAGCTTTTGGCCAAGTCTATTCGTGTGGTTCTGCATAGGAAAGAGCTTTGCTTTAATTAGTGAGAAAGTTCACTCTTTCCCAGATTGAAACATTTTCTAGAAATAGAATTTTGGGATGCTACAATTATACCACCTCACCTCCAGCATCCACATCTGGAACACAAGGAGAAATAAAGAAAACGGACTGTTTTCATAATTACTACTCTTAGTCTTTACTGTTTTAGGGTGAAGCCCATGGTTTGTTTGGTGGGGTTTTTTTCCCCCCGAGTAAAACATTCTGACAGTATGCTCAGAAGACTCTACTTGTTCTCTTCCTTTATGGCACTTTGGAAGAGGATTAGGAATTAAAATGCAAACCCAGGAATACATACTTGGTATGTCTTCATGGAAAGCAATGCTGAATTTATTGATTTTTATTAATTTATTCTGCAGGTAGGCAGTACCAGGGAATCTATCTGTGTCACTTCCTCTATAGAGCAACTCCCCGAGTGCGAAGTAATTGTATGTGGAACTGTACATGCATTTGAGGGGGGTGGCAGGATTTATTTGATCCAACACAAATGTCTATGCCAGATTTGTGCTGTTACTCCATTAGAAGTAAAGACAACGTGTGCTGTTTCCACGTAGGGATCCAGCAGAATGGAATGCTGGGGGAAAATAAACCCACATGGTTAGTAATTCTTCACCTACAGCAGGGAAATTAAAGGAAAGGAACATTTAAAACATGTCAGAGCCAGATAACCAAGATTTCACAGCACTGGTTTCTGTTCTGCACAAAACCAGTACACAGAGGGCATAAGGTACGCCCTTCATGTTGAGTCAAGCTTTACTTACCCATCAATAATGAGATGTTCATAGGGAGCCTTCTTGTCACAGACAGGGCAAACCCAGGTTGGTTTCTTCTCATTCATTTGAATGTACAGAGTGGCATCAAAACATTGCAGGTGTGAACAAGTCAGGGCCCTGCATGGTATGGTTAGCCGCATTTTACCAAGCTTTAAGAGAGAAAAAAAAGAAGAATACATCATCTTGGTGTTTTCTGACAGGGCTTTTCTGTCTGAAAAGAGACTGAGCCGGGTTGAGTTTTACTCCTGAACTCTCACAAACCCAAAGTTTAATTAAAACACACGCCACTTACACTTTTTCCTCCTTCCTGTAGGTTCGATTATCGCATGAAAGAGTGAGTTTACTAAACATCAGAATTTTAACTACATTTGATCAAGGAAACTGAAGGCTACACCCTTCCCTATTCCTGTAACAACATTAGGAGTTCTCTGAGCACCAGTAACACACCAGTGTCCCGAATGAACCACAATAAAGAATTCATCTTGGTTAGTATTTTAAAAGCTGATGAACATGGGTCAGTCCTCTCTTACCCACTCAGTTCAGCAGGTATTCAAGCCACTGACCGTATTTCAGCCATCAGGGCACTACCAGAATTACTACTTGAACCTCCCCGTCATGGAAACAAGCCTATAGAAAAGGCATTTGCAGGATTATGGATCGTTTCCTGAACATGTTTCTCCAACTCCATCATTCCCACTGCTTTCTGCAAAGAGCTGTCAGAGGGCGACTACTCACACAAGTCACAGAATCCCAGAATGACATGGGGTTGGAAGGAACCTCTGGAGATCATCCAGTCCAACCCCCCTCTAAAGCAGGTCCACCCAGAGCAGGTCCCACAGGAACATGTCCAGGTGGGGTTTGAATGTCTCCAGAGAAGGAGACTCCCCCACCTCTCTGGGCAGCCTCTGCCAGGGCTCTGCCACCCTCACACGAAGAAGTTCCTCCTCATATTGAGATGGAACTTCTTATGCTCAAGTTTGTGCCCATTCCCTCTTGTCCTGTCCCTGGGCACCACTGAGAAAAGCCTGGCCCCATCCTCCTGACACCCACCCTTGAAGTATTTCCAGGTGTTGATCAGATCCCCCATCAGCCTTCTCTTCTCCAGACTAAAAAGACCCAATTCCCTCAGCCTTTTATTTGTAAGACACTCCAGAACCCTCATCATCTTTGTGTTCCTTGTTAACCCTTAAGAAGCTATTTTATATTCCTCCTGCTGTGACAAACACTGCTGCTACATGCACAGGTGTGAGCTAACCTGAAATTCTGCTGCCTTTTTCTCGGGTAAAATACAAATAGCTGCCTAGCCCCTTTAATACCATCAAACTGTCTCAATACTACCTGCAAATATTAAGGGAAGATGAGGCAGGAGAAAATCAGTTCTAAGGTACACTTTCAGATGGGAACCATCCTTTCCTTTGAGTTTGTAGAAAGGTCAGGACAGTGAGGTTTTGCAGATCGGGATGAAGCTTTGCCAGCTTGGTTTAAACTGGTAACACAGGAGTGTGACACAGAGGGGGTGTTCAGGCTGAACAGTGGAACAAGAGTCTCTTGACGTGGATAGATAGATCAGCGCTAACCCAGGCCGTAAAACATTAATATACGATTACACTGAATGCAAAACCAAAAATGATTAGGCAGCAAGAGGCGTATTTCCTATTAATCTGAACGGAAATTTTCCTCTCCTCAAAAGATCAAAAGAAAAAAAACAAAAACCAAAACAAAAACCAAACCCCAAGCAGCTGTTTTCTGGCAAAGTGCTTGCGCTGCACTTCAGGAGTCGCACTGACTGACCACACTAAAGGTAAAAAGTAGGAATATCTAAACAAGGCTCTTCCCACTATAAAAAAAAAACCCAACAAAATAATTCTTTATTAAGAACTATTTATACTGAGGATTTTGAAGGTATATATATTTGAGTAAAACATACACAATGACTTCATTTGAAGACCGTCAGCCAATTCCAGCTGGGGATAGGAGGAGGAACTGTTTTTCAGTAGGGCTTAAGTGAGCACCGTGGTCACGCACACTGACTCTGAGCAATTCAAGACGGGTGCCACAGGATGGCACTCAATCTCAGAACATCAGAAAACTAAAAACAATATCAAGAACAAAGGCTCTACTCAGAGTCCACCACTTCCTCCATGATGCTTTTTTTTTTTTTT
>VXBJ01002370.1:123659-171822 GCA_013400055.1 Nycticryphes semicollaris
TTTTTTTGCATCCCCCATAAGCAGAAATCCCTCCAGCCCATCCCTAGCAAATTCAGCTAAACTGCAGGACCTTGCTTATTTTTCTTCCCTCTGGCTCTCAGTCACTGTCACAAAACTCCCCAGCAGATGGGAGGGGAGCGGAGAACTCCCTGGGGAGGCTGCAGTAATGGTGGTGGAGAGCTCAGACAGCAGGAGGTGCTCTATGTGCCATGTGTTTGGCACCCCCTCCCCCAAAATCCATGACCAAGCACATTATTTCTATCACATAATCAACCCCCGACAAAGCAAGGCCCCCCCTGATCCATGTCTGTTATGAATTCTTATCTCCCAGATGGCAGGTCAATGGCTCATTTGTCTTTTGGGCACAATGAGAAGTCTCCTCGCTCAGCAAGGAGCACGAGTAAGGGTACCGGGGATAAAACCTGGATGCTTCTATGTGATGCAAAATAAAAATAAGGAAGGTCAAAGACATGTGCTGCAGGAGGAACATAAATACCCATCTCCTGAGAAAAACAAACAAAAAAAGCCGATTTTAACCAGAAACGTTTTCACAAGCTTTTGGTACAAAAGCTGTGGCTCTAATTTCTAAGCAGCCATTGGGTTCCACCGAAGCCATACACACACAGATAAAAATCAGCGTTTTCAGTGTTCACAAGTTGATGTCTCCTTTCCCATTTTTGGCATGAACCTCCCGGGCTCAGCTCTGACACACTGGCCAAGCTGTGTCAGAACTGACAAAAGAAAAGGTCATAAAAGAAGTGACGCATCCCAACTTTTGAAAAACTGTTACCCAGCACTGTTACTGGTTTGATTCCTGTCTGTTGCTAGCCAAAGAAACGCTGAATTTATTTTACAAGCATACAAAACATTGCTATCTTCATGATAGAAAATGCACCCCAAACAGGAGTTCAGGATTCATAAACAAAGCTGCAAAACCTACAGTAAAATGCTAGATTTGGAATTTTTGTTCAGTTAAATATTTGGTCCGGCTGCAGAGCCTGACATTTATTTATTTTTATTTCAATAGGGGAAAAACAGAAAAGGGAAAAAAAAAAAAAAAAAGAACATGAACACAAGTGTCTTCCTGAAACACAGGCTCCGTCCAGCCCATTTGCCTGCTGCATCTTGGAGAGATTCAGCCAATAGTTAAGGACGGCTTTTGCTGCGTCCTCCCCGGTCTCGGAGGGAGAGCAGGCCTCGGTGCTAAAAAAAGCTCAGCAGCAATCCAAAACAAATTCAGAGGAAGCTGCCTCGCTCTGCACTTTTTAGAGTCTAAACCTGCTCCCCATCCAGACAGGCAATTCCATTTATTTTATGGGAGGATGCACGCCCGAGAATCACACTCACAGGGAATGAGATGGGAGAACAGCACCCTCGCATCGACAGGGCTGAAGATACATCAGTCTTTCATTTTTTGGTTCTGCTGTTGGGAGACCAAATCAGCATTTTCGATGTGTACTTTCAAAGCATAACCTGTCCACTCAAGCATTAGAAAGCAAACACAAAATATTTACCAAAAATGTAAGAATCTCCCTGAGCCAAACAACTGCTTACAAATTAGCAAGTAAAAATATGGAGGCTGCAATAAAATTGCATTCAGACCCGAGGACAGTCTGACTCATGCTAATAATCTTTCTATTCATAGGACAGGCTGAAAGGTGCAGTCTCCGTCCCAACGAGCTTTTGCAATGATGGATTCTTCCAAGAGCTACACTGAAATCAGCCAGCACTAAATGAGGAACGTGCTGGAGGGGAGGGGGGAGTCAAGTGCCTGTGTTTTGTAGACATTATGAAAATGAAACGTGCTCAAAATAATCTGCTGCAGGCTTTGTTTGTCTATCAGAAAAGTAGTAAATTCTACAGAGGAAACACTGAGAAAGGTAGGGCTTCTGAAGAGCTGCATCCTAAGGTCTGATTGCTGGGTTGGTTTTACCCCTGGTAGAGCTCGGAGAAAGCAAAATAGAATTGGACATCTTTAGGCATTAGACAACTCGCAGTCCTAAAAGCAATACTGTAGAGGATATTCCTGCTCTAACACTAACTCATCCGAACTACTGTCATCCAGGGGAAAAAAAAAAAACCAAACTACCAAAAACAAAGCAAAAAAAGGCATCTAAAAGCACTGCAGAAGAACATTTACCAGTACTGGAGGCGGCCAGGACAAACAGAAGTGTGTTCAGAAAACTGCCAAGGAACGATCTATAAAGCAATATAACTGCCCAAAGCAGCAGTGTTGACAAATCAAGTAAAACTGAAGTAAAAATCTGTAATTCCAGAAGATGAATGAAGATTAATTTAAGACAATTAATAGGTAGGCCCTTCTAAACTCCTAAAGCCATTTAATACCTACTAAGGGATTACTATTTTTGTCTATATTGGGAAATAATTTCAAGTGGTAAGAACATTGTGCCCAAAGAATGACAAAACCCCCACAGGACTACTGTGCTTTCTGGAATAACAAAGTACTAAGGGCACAACAAACACTCAGCTATAACAACTGCGCCCCAAATCTGCAGCAATTTCGATGTGACACCCAAGTTCATAGGTTTGTAAGACCAGAGGTTACAAAGGTTCTCAGTTTACAGAACAGGAGCACATTTTGTAAATGCAATCCCTGTACCCTTCTTACAGCTGATGTTTACCTTCCTTATAAACGTTACTGTTTAGCTACCATCAATGGCAATATGGAGATAGTCTTAAGATTAAAGATCACGATAATACCACACTTAGAAGATTTACGATCATCTAATACGTCTATCAAACATAACCTCAATGTCAGTTGTGCTTTTCACAGAGCAAAGCTTATATACCTAAAAGTTCATCCATACACTGGTAGAGTTTAAGAACATATTAAGTAACTCAAGAAATAAGCTTCGATTTTGCAATAATAAAGTCTGTCCGTTTTCTATTTTATATTTCAAAACTGAAAATTTCAGGTCCAACTTGAACAGACTGAGCCTAACCAGGAAACAGATGTATCCTTAATCTTGAAAAGAGGTTAAAAAGTCATCCTGCAATAAAGATACCATGTCAATCAATACAGACAATAAGTATTCTGAAGGTGCCTGAGTCTCAAAGATAAAAAAGTGCACGTATTAGTAATATTGTGCAGTTCAGCCAGTAACAACAAAACCCCCAGAATAAACCACTGCTTATCCCTGCATCCAAGTGGTTAAAAAGCAGTATGTCCAGACACAGTGAGTCTCTGCTGCTTCCACATTCACTGGAGCTGTATTGTCCCACTTCAAATTTCCAATAAATTTTGCTCATACAACCTCCAGAACACGGCTTCAGTTTTAATCTGTATTAGCTTCCCAAAGTGCACACAGGCATATCATCCATTTCAGTTAAAAGATGCTCAATTCTTTGGCTGCAGACACTGGCTAAAGAGGTGTTTTGGACAGTCACACTCACCTGCCTGATCACAGTCAAGGACCCAAACCGCATACTCAGATGATCCAGTGACAGATTTAAATATATGCTCACATACCGTTGTGGTGAAGAGCATTTTCAAGTCAATGGAATACTCCTTTTCTCAGGGCTCTATCACACGCTTAAGCACAGCGATACATACTCAAATTAACACATGGGTAAACACAGGTTGACCTCTACCAAATACACGTCCCAGAACAGACACAATTTCATCCGAATCAGTTTTGAGGGAATGACAGAAAAAAATAAATTAAAATAAAAACAAAGAATCAACACAACTTACTGGACAAAGAAGAGAAACTCTTAAGCTTGTCGTTGCTATTTCACTGTCTGGATCAGCAGTCAGTTTCTCTTTAACTGTGATTTGAAAGAAGAAAAGGTTTATTTTACAGTTGATTTAAAACACAGATGACAGACAAATCAAACAAATCTGAAACCCTGTGCTGAACTCTCAGTTTGCCGGATCTACTGGAAACAAGCAGCAGTGACTATTCTCACACAATAAACATGTAACATATCTTTACTCCCTAGAAGCATCATAAACAATGTGACTGTAGAAAATGAAAAGGAAGAAAAGCTCATCTTAAACCAAGTTCTCTAAAATACATTTATTCGGAGATGTCTCTTTTCATACACACGAAACTCTGTACTTGCAAGCTATTTAAAATCTACCAACAAGATCAGCCATGTTAACTTAGCTGTTAACTTCAAGCACAATTAAAAACAAAAGGTGTTAGCAATCCTCACCCAGAGAGGTGAAACGCTCATCAAGCAATCCTGTGATTTAAAATTCAAAAGCAAATTGGGAAATAGGAAATCAGAAGCACCTTGAAAAAATCAGGGGTTTAAATAACTGCAGTGAAATGGTAGCACCACAGAAGATTTTCACCTCTATCCATCCTCTGCTTTTACTTATAAGGAGTGTTTTATAAGCAGTCATTAGTTAAATGAACAAGTCGGTTCCGTTTTCTTCCTGCTCCATGCACTGGACCTACAGGCCCATTCTCACCCATCCACAGGGAGCAGCAGCCACCTGGCAACTCTCTAGATGGTGTTTAAATCATCAGCCTGCATTAGCACCAGCTAATGCCCAGCACCATATACCACTGGTTTTGTAGCACTTACTGGTGGGCTGATTTCTTCCTTTTTGGGGAAGGTCCTGCACTGTGTACAACAGATCTGAGCATTAAAGGAGTCTCACCTTCACCCTGGAGAAGCAGCATGCAGCACTTTTTGCCTGCATTTTTATTATAAAAGCTTTTACCACCGTGTACTTGTCAGAGAAAGCACTAAATTTGGCAGGGGGGTGGGAAGCAGTACTGTGCTGAACACTGTCTTCTCCAGGAGCTCACTCCACAATGCTGTGCTGAAGGAACAAACCCTGTGTTGATGGAGACTTTCCTCCAGCATGTCAGCATCGAGGTTCAGTATCAGGCATTTAGTTCAGCTTGCCCGAGGTACTGAATTACCAGTTAACTATATAAATACGGCTGTTCTCTTCTGAAGAAACAAAGCCAGCATGGCTGAACTGAAAGAGATTCTCTTGCATTTTTCCCTTCACAGTGTCAACAGGGTTCCTGGACCGGCTCCTAGTACAAACAAAGGCCTCTGAGTCTTTGAATTGGAACCGAATACAAAGAACGCCACTATCAGATTCTCAAAACCCAGAGAATTGTAGGAAGTCCAAACCTCAGTCAGTGCGGTCCTATTTCAAATCTCCTTTTACAAAAGCTATTTTTTCCTTTTTTNGAGCAGACATACTTAGTGCTCTAGAATGGTCAGGGTTCCGTATTCCTTTTGCTCGCAACCTCTGCAGTAGCACCGTAGAGGACAGCTGCTTTACGAGATAGACTGCCATGGAATAGTTCTAGAAAACACAAGAAAGAGATCAAAGTAAAAAACGGTTTTAATCAAAAGACAGCTTGTGTTTTATACAACCCTTATGCCATTTGCTATGTGATTACGGGGCTATTGTTTCTAAAGCAGTTACAAGACTTTAGACGGCAAAACTTTCAGGCCAGAGAAAACCCATGGTGCTTCAGAAAGTTCCCAGGGCTGGAGTTTGAGAGATGCAACAAAAGTGGCTTCACGCTTCACTGAGATTATATTTAGCTGCAAAGCAAGCCATTAAAAGAGCATTCAGGACACTTCTGGAAGCTTTACACCTAACTGGGGACATGAAGTCCACAGCCCATTTAAGAAGGGTAATTTTACATCAGTAACATCAGGTACCACAGTGGTGTCAATACATTTAAGGGAAGCTGTCAGGTCAAATAAGATCAATTTTTTATTTATTTTTTTTTTAAATAAAAGCTTGTTTCATTTTCAAAATAGGAAATTCATCAACAATGCCTCTTCAAATAAAAAGATGCATCATCTGCTGTATTTCTGGAAGCACTGTTCCAATCTGCTTTTTCTTATCTTGCTGCACTTACTGTCTATGAAATGCCAATGTAACTTCACTGGTGAGGCTTAACAGAAGTAAAGAGCTAGAGTCCAGCAGGGCCAAGATGGACACTAGTGAATTTAGGCAAATTTGGTCAGACCGGGCAAGAAATCACCAACTCCCAACTGCCCATCCTTCCCCTCTGGAAGAGGTCTTTCCTTCCCCCACCACCTTCAGTCTCAACAGAACAGACCAAACAGATGTGCCTTATCGGTGTCAGCAAAAAGCTCAGGATGCCTCCCTTCTGCCACCACAGAGAAGAATTTGGGATAGAAGCAGGTTGGATGGAGACCAAGCAGAGAGGCCTCCCCTGGCATCACCAACTCATTTCAAACCACAGCCTGACACTACTGAAGCTCTCTCGTTTTCCTCTTGTAAGCTACCCAACAACAGCAGGGAATAACTGTCCTTCTAAAAATGTGATGTTGTACTGTGCATTCATCAGCAACACCCCCCGCTCCTCCCCACCCCCCAAAACAAAAAGGGCAGAATTTGTGTTCTCACATTAGCAGACCTCAATTGGTTTTTTTTGAGATAAACAGTAGTCACCAAACCTATGGCCACACTCAAACACTTCATATTGAAAAATTAAAGCCTTCCCTCCAGCAACTGCCATGGATGTTTCCACTAACAGAAATAAAAACCCCAAAAATCCATACAATTGTGACATCCAGCGTTATTTAGGATGCCAGCAGAATCCATAGATGGGATCTCAGTAATACATCTTACCATAAAATTACACAAATTGAAATAGCATCAGAAAGCCACATTTTAAATATTTTATTCTTACAATGAATGCTTTTCCCATCGTTAAAAACCACTACTGCTTTAAAGTGTTTGTTTAATGCCTCAATTAGTATAGAAGTTAGAAAAATGGTAATTAACATTGTGAAATTATTTACCGACAGCTTGAATCTACAAAGCTAGGAACTTGCCCACGGCATCTTGTACATAAGGCTCTTGAAACAGATTGTGTAAAAATCACAATTATGACTTCAGGAAAGGTAGAGTACACCAGTTGAGACATGCAACTGACTCTTAAGGGGAGGAAGGGAATTCAAATTTCACACTACACAGGCACATCCAAATAGAAAATAATTCTTCATATTCAACTGTCAAGGTCTCAAATAATCACGTTAGGAAGCATTATGTCTCATAAATAAGGAAGTTCTGACCAGCACCAAATTCTCACGGAATCCACTATAAATTTACCGCTACCTTCAGTTTTCTACCATAAGCTAGAAGTTAGCCAACATGGGGTTTGGAACTGAAATATCTATGGACCCTGAGAAAATAGCTCTTTCACAAGAGACTAACTGACAGTCCATGCAGACTTGTGACATTTCTTTTCCCTAAATCCTCACTGGTATTGGTAAGCAAACGCATAGAGCTGTATTCAGAGCGATAACCAGGATTAATCACCTTGTGTGTAGGGACATCTGCCACATAAACCAAAACAGATCCATTTTAAATGCTTAGTTCTGATACCTGCAGTTCTTGTTAAATAAAAGAAGGTTTTTTAAAAAAAATAATAATAAATCTTTCAACCATCATTTATTCTACCAGCTGAATGGAGACTGTTTTACGCTTCACAAGAACTCCATCACGAAATACCACCGTGATGTTTTATAACTGGCTATTGTGCATGATTGGGCCGTAAGCATTTTTCCAGCCTGGTTCAGGAATCCTGGTCTTTGTGCACTGACAAATTCTTGGACCAGGTTTCATCTCAGGACAATTCTGGGGACTTCTAAAACCAGGACGGTTCCAATGGCAAAGCCACCGTTTTGCAAGCACATAGTGACTCTGTAGCTCGTATCTAGCAAGATTATTTTCTTTCCCCATCGGTGAAAGGAGTGCACTGATTCACAGGCTAATTTATTGAAGTAACTTTTTGCAGCGTGTTCCAGATTTAATTAGCAGAGTGGAACGTCAGCAATTTTGTAATACCAATTGTAACATTCTCCCCACAGACACAAGAAAAAAGTTATAAACCCACGACTTTTTAAGTATGAAGTACAAGGATAGCAGTTATGAGAAATGTAAAAGAGGCAAATTAAACCTCCCGGGCCCTGCTAAGGTGCTGTGCTTTGTGTCCACATTTACACAGCTAGAAAAGACCACTCTGTCCAGAACGTCATGTGCCTGTTACAAGCTGAAGCCAAAGATAAGGTTTGTCAAGTCTCTAAAAATCAGGAAAAGCTTGAGGTTTGAAGTTAAAGACAAACAAACAAACAAAAGTTTTCCGGGATGTCGTGATCTTATTATCTGAGCCCTCAGTGAGTCACAGAGGGAGGAGACTGTGGGGTGAAAAGGGAAAGATCACACCAGAAAAAAAAAAACCTCTGAGGGCTACCCATCTAAGGGAGCACGTCCTGTCTGCCCAGCACAAAGTAATACAACCAAAAAGGAACACCCTACTCGTAAACCATGAAGTATTTTCTGCACAATTAAACTTGCTTATCTTTCAAATCTTTCAAACAGATGCCAGAGCAGAAACTAATAAGCTTTAGACAGTATTATGTACCAAAGTTACTTACTCTTCCAATTTCTGCAGTCCATGAAACAACGATTGTGTTTGGTACCGTCGTGGATAATCTGACGAGTGAGGTAATGTTGATTGGTCGGCTGGGTCGCTTTGGTTCAACACCATTTTTGGTTGGTGGAAGATAGCCCTAGAAATCAAAGT
Organism: Nycticryphes semicollaris; assembly: GCA_013400055.1. Taxonomy (NCBI): domain Eukaryota; kingdom Metazoa; phylum Chordata; class Aves; order Charadriiformes; family Rostratulidae; genus Nycticryphes; species Nycticryphes semicollaris. The sequence goes on from VXBJ01002370.1 coordinate 132,227, forward strand.
ATTTTTTCCCCTCAGCGAAACAAAAATAACTAAGTGCTGCTTTTGCCTTCTTCCCCTCTCACCACAATCCTGCCCCAATAAGGGCTTGTCTCACCTGAACCAGGCTCCCTCTTCAATTTAAAAAAAAATACACACACACACAAATATATATATATCTCTATATATATCTCAGACAATAAAATATCAGGTATTTTACAAGCCCTTTCTCCTTATACAGAGCCTTGGAATACTAAAAGGCCCCCTTGCCACCTCTGCTTTCTCAGTACTGCTATTCAACCTGGCTAACACTGCCCAGTCTAATCCAGTGTGCCGTCCCAGTACTGTAAATGAGCATTTTTCTCTTTAGTCCTCTTGGTCAGTGATGGTCTATTCCCTGCACAGAAAAACTCCAAAAGAGAGTCCAATTTCAGCCAGACTCACCAGATGTTTGTCAAACATAAAAGTTTACTGTCCAGAATAAATCTTGTGGGTCTACTGGCTGGTCTCCTGAGAAACAATTTACTTAACTATCTTTTCCATTAATCTATCCATCTTCATTCAAATACTCCAAAATGTGAAAACAAAGGTTAGGATAAATTCTCAGGCTGATTTCTGACAGACAGCTCCTAATAATGTTATCCAATTATGTATATCAAAATAACATCTTACTTACTGGAAGGCTGCATGGTTTCCCATTTACTTTCACACACAGATTGGGTGGGAAGTGATCTTCTTGTGGACAACTGGTTTCTGACAAACAAAACCTAAAAGCAAAGAGCTTCCATCACCTTTCACTTCTAATGCAATTTAAAGATCACCTCTTCCTAGAAGCATTCTGTTTCTCCCACTGAGTTATGAAAGCAAGGAAAAATCTCGCTAAACACAGTCTTCAAATTAGTTGTACGGATCATTAAGCAGGAAACACCCACACCCCATACCCACCCCCAAACAAAAAATTAAATTTCTGGATCAAGATGGTTGTAGGTTCCCCTCCTCAGATTTCTTGAATTCCTCAGACTGACTCTGACACGTTCAGATATGCAGGTTCCTATTACAAAAGATAGATCATCCAAGTTTCTTTCCTACAATTTCTCCAGCCCGACCTCTTGATGTAGGACCAGGGTTCCACAAAGGACACAACAGTCTCTTCAACTGTCTCTCCTCCAACTTCAATAAACCAGCCAGCTCTTTAGCCACGGCATCAAACACCGTCCTCACACCTAGTCAAGCCCTTTACTTAAGTTCAGAGAATCTTATTTATTTCCTTCAGTTCAGACAGGTTTATTTGCTGCGGGAACCAAAATAAGACACACCCTTCCTTGTTGTACCAAATGCGTGTAGGCCAAGATCCCAAACAATACGCATTCAAAGGGCCAAAAAGAGCCTCTCAACTCAAGTGGATGTCTTCCAGGGGACCTGCCTCCTCCAGGCAAAGGTACCATCACACCAGGGTACAGCTTTTTGACCCAGCTGAGCCTGAAAGGCTGCTGCTCTCAAAAAGGGGGCTATCTTTTCCCTCATCCATTTGTCCATCTGATCCCAAGCCAACCCAACCGTGTATCAGCAGAAGGAATCCCAACAAGCAAGACCCAACTCTCTCTGGCAAGTCAACAGCTCACCATGCAGATATGGCCAGGGGAACAGAAGGCAAAATAATCATTTTAGACAGGACCAAGCTCTGAAGTCAGCTCTGCAGAATTACAGGGATACACAGGATTTAATCAATTTGCAATACATTTGGCAAAACCTCTAAAATAACCAAGAGGTTAAGACCCAGTCTAGTCATTCCCAAAGTCTTGCCTCCCATCACCTAAAGAAAAGCAGACCTTGGGTTGCCATGCCTAGGAAATCCTGCATTCAACACCTCTGCTAGGAAATATAACCCTCCCTGCACAAGGATTTTGAAGGCCAAGGCACCTGGAATCCAACAGGCATGGAGTTAAAAAAAGGAACAGAATCTAAGCACGCAGAATCTAAAATAATGACCCGTAGAAAATCAGCTGGCTATATAGCTGGAGTACATGCAGTTTTCTGACACACCAAAGATCAGGGCATCAGCAACTTCAGGAAAGCTTCATAGAACAAGGACAAGCAGTTAAGTCTGTCCTTTTCAAAGCTTTTCTCAAGAAAACAACAGGATAAGACTCTTCCTCATACAAGAAAGCCTGATCTACTGGAGAGCAAAACAAAGGGCATTAAGAACAGGAGATATAAATACATACCTTAGCTGGACCTGTACTGTGAAGTCACATTTGGTCCCAGAAATATCCCTAGAAAGAACAGAACACAGGTTAAAATGTACCACTTATACAACAGGTTCATCAGTATTTTGTCAGAGCTGTAAGTTCAATGTACGTAAACCACATTTTCCGGTATATTTAGTGTATCCCACACTTTTACATCCTCTGGTCAGTCAAACCACCACTCTCAAGAACAGACTAAACGCTACACTTTTTATTTTTGAAGGTAAATAAAGCAACTACATCCTCATCTGACTTCTATAATTTCCTTTTTTTTGCATACTATAATGAAAATTCTGATGGGTCACTACAACGGACCATCTTTCTATGGTGAATAAACAACTCAACAAAGGATATGGCCGAGGTGAGAAAGAGCTGCAGGAAGGAGAGTTCTGTATTTGCACAGCACTCAGCATAAGCAAAACCTGCCCAACACTCGCTGGACAGTGGTGGTATTTAATTCTCTTCCTCACCCTTTTCCTCTCCATCCGCTTACATACAAAGGAGAATTCCCCAGAAAAGTGTTCTCTGAGGCACCGTGCACACATCTGTGTTCTTTAGATCCCATTTCAAATGGAAGATAGGGTAAGCTAGTTTCTTTTTTCTTTTTTTTTTTTTTTTTATTTAAAACGACTGTATTTCTGATCAAACTCACATTGAGCTGCTGATTTGCTGCACTTGTTGTGGCGTCAGTGCAAATGCAAAGCAGGTTTCTCGAAATCGCTGACTATTATCTGATGCTAGAAGAAAACAAGAGATCATCACTTTAAAAACAGCAAATAATTAACAGAAGGATCTCCTTTCATTAAAGTGTCTACATATATATATAGGCACATTTTTATAGCAAGTCCGAGAGCACGACACACATCTGTTCCTGTAAACAATTTTAGAGCCAACAAGGAAGTTCCCATTTAAACCCTCCTGCAAATAAAACCACAATAAACATACTTTATTGCATGTAAAGTATACATTGAAAGAAGTGATACAGATAACAGCAAAGCTCACACAAATTACTCATGCTAATTTAATGTCTCAATAGTAAATTTTAAAAATTCTTAGGAATTCTCATAAATCACTTTTTTATTTCCTTTAACGCACAAGATCATGGATTAGCCTGTGAAAACACACAGAGCAGGTACAACACAGGCCATTTCTCACGTTTCAGTAAGGTATTTTGTGGACTTAAATGCACCAAATACATAATATACAAACAATACATGAGATACACAAGTACAAAATCCACTTTCAAAGTCCTTCAACTCCGTGCCACAGTGCTCCACAACCCAAAGAACTGCGTAAGAATTAATGCACCTGCTGGAAAATAAAATCAAAGAAGTGCTGAAGAGCTCCAAAAGAGGACTTGTATCTAAAACACATCTCTTCGCCATGCCCACAGGCACCACTGCAGTACAGAGCCATACGCAATGGCAATGAAAATGGCTTTCTAAAAAAAAAAGTAAATAAAATTTACAAGGGAGAAGCATCTCCCCAGAGAACTGTTCAACATCATCCTCAACACATGTATTGAGGTGAAGGTTGTAAGAAGCTTGCCATTGAATCTCATTATTCTTAATGATTTTATATGGTTACGAATAACTATATTGGTATTAAGCACTCGGTAAATTTATCATTTTTTGTTTTACTATAATACACTTCCTGACTCATCCCTGAGTGACAGATGAGTGAACACTTCAGGGTGATACTTCAGATATTTTGTTAAAAACAGCATGTGGTAGGTTGGAACCAACAATAGAATCGACATTGACTCAGTATAAATATTATCAGCAGCAATCTCACAAAATTACATTTATATCTTTCTCGCATGACAACGCTACAAGATCTGTACATTTTATTACATTACCTGCAACAACCACACGCAGTTCATTATCACCTGCTCTAAAGCTAGGTGGGCAAGAAGAGGTAATATACACCAATAATACAGCTTTCTAAGAGAATTATCTTACATAAAGAACTTTTTCTATGCATGTATTTCCTTTTGTTTCCCCGCAAAAGCAAGTGGTTCTGTAATGCCCCAAAGCAGCAGCTGGGCTAGGGTGCAGCATTCAGCCTCACATCAACGTTGAGTTCGACACTCGTGCCTCTAAAAACCCAACCTCTACTTTTATTTTAACACATTTTCAAGTACATTTTTTCAAATGAAAGAATACTTCTTTGACTGAAGTTGGACGTTACCACAGTGTACAAATTTGCAGGAAATAAAACCACAATGTATACAATTGACAATGAACATCTGTTATAATATTTAGTCTTCAATACCCTTTTGCACCTATTTTTAGTTATAAATGGAAAGATCAGAGTGATAGACTGCAATCAACAAAAGATGAATTAGCAGCAGACCACAGAACTGAATGAAACCAAGTTAATACTTCTTTTTTTTTTTTACATGGTTAAAGGTGGTCTTCATCTGCTGGGTTTATTTTCCTCCCACTAATTATTTGCTAGAAATCGTCAGTTCTGGCTTTGTCAGGGAAGTTCTCCAAGGTCTTTGCAAATGTTTGTTGTGAACTCCAACACCTTTAATCAAAGGAAAAGGCTGCTGTACATTTAACTACAGCTTAAAACTAATTTTTTTATTATCCAAAGAAGTTAAACAGCAATTTTAAAACAAAAAGTCCAATCCCAAAAGTGATCTTTTTCCCTTTCAGCTGCTCATCTTTTTGCTCATTTTGGTTTCGCAGCATCTCCAATTTAAAGACAAAAATCAAGCAGGCAATATGGTTTTTGCAAGTGTTAGAAAGAAGGGAGGAGTAAAATAACCATTAGCAAAAGTCCCAAAATTCAAACCCTTTCCTCTGGTCCTTACTGGTTGGTATTCACGCAAGACTTGGTTTTGTTAAACAGGATTATGCGATCTCGAAATGTGCGTTTTTAGCTTCTACGGTTTGTTTCATCATCCTCTTGCACTGACCAAATTAAAGCATTATACATTAAAATGGCTGAAAGTGAAAAAGTAGATGTTTCAGTGCTGACACGGGAGCTTTCCTAATCGGAGTTTTCTCCGGGAGCTACAGTTCTAGCACATTTACAAGACAGTAAATCACCTCAGCTTGAATAAAAAAATCCTGCAACAGAAAAAATAGCCACTGCAAACTTATCCCTGGTAAAACACCACAGAAATCGGGGGATTCCAAATAAGCACCATGGGCACATTATAGTTAAGGTGTTTCCTCTGAACTAGGAATGCATCTGAAACGGGAGAGGTGAGGAGGAGGAAGGCTCTGGGGTTGAGGGGAGGCTGATTTGGGTTGGTTTCACCAGTGTCAGCTTTGACTAAGAATAAAAAGGCCTCCAACGTTTCTCCTTAAGCTGGTTATTAACTCCATATCCGCTTGTCTTAATGACTGGAATCAAAAGCCTATGGCCTGATAGATGAAGGGTTCCCAGTGATGGGATACAAACTTCATGACGTGGTGCTTGATGCTGCCGTTGCTGTAAAACAACATTAATACACACACACCGTGTTTTCCATACGTTGCTTTTGTGTACAAGCAATCTTGGTGATGACTGCGGGAGCACGGCCAAATCACAAAGGAAGAAAGAAACAACTCATTAACTAGGCAAAGATAATCCAAAAGCCAACCAGAGACTGTCAATCTTTTGACAGATTGAGCAGTAGAGAGAAAGCCAGAGGAGAAGCTACGTTACTCTAAGAGTAACTCTACAGTCACGCTCTTGAATTAGTCTTAGGATACAGCTCTGTGCCTTGGCCATTTAACTACCAGCCAGAAAAAGTGCAAAATTTAAGCACCAATTTCCCAATTCGGTGTGTGCTCCCATAAGCAAGTCTAACCTTGAGGTACGGGCACGTTTCAGCCAATTATAAAGACATACATTTAATCTTTACGTTCAGCACAATATTAAGAATTGGCAAAGACCAAGCGCAGGTTAACGCAGGCACAGAACAACCCTCGGAAGAGGTCATTTGAAAGCACAGGGAAGTTCTACATGGGCTGTGGTGGTTAAAAGCATTAATTCCATTTTCTAGCTTTACGTCAAGAGCCATGAGGAGCTTTATCTTGGGGACACAGACGGGGCTGGCCAGGGAAGAGGACCTCGGTCGTGTGTCTGGGGTTTGCCGGGAAGGAAAGATGATATGCAGCAAACAAAACCACACGTGTCCTCTAGAAGGGAGATGAAATCCATTTTTTTCTTTGTGGTTTTCTGTAATCATCTCCCATATGTTTTCATGCAATCTTTTTATAGACATGATCTATTATTTCTAAATCCACGATGCATGAAAATTTCAACAAAACACATTAAACAGAATTAATTTAGCAACGTTACTATTAAATACCAAGCTTCCAAGCTCATCTATGACTACACAATCTTCCCTATTTCTAAGGAATTCAGATTTCTTAGGAAGAAACACTGGAAATCTGGAATTTAAGAGTACAGAAAAGCTAACAGATTTCTGTTAATTCGTCTGGTGTATCTGCTGTGTTTAGGAACATCGAACAGATCCTGGCAAGTCAAGCACATTGTTTACTCTTAAAGTTCTGGAGTGTGATTAAAACCAGAAATATGAAAATGCATAATTTTTGACAAGAAAATAATTCTGATGGCTAGAAACATGCATCGGTGCCCTGCAAACAGCCATTATCATTTAACAAAAGAAAGGCAAAAATAGATCTCTCATTGAAAACCAAGTGGATTAAAATAGCATTTATAATCTAGCAAAGCTGGAATCGAGCCAGAACAACAGAGTTAACATGAACATTCTTTATAAAGTTGCTGAGAATGTCGGGGGGGTAGGGTGGGGTGATTTTTCTTCGTAACTACAAATTATTCAATTTTATAGCCTTTTCTACAGCACTCTCAGAGCAGCACGGAACTCGGAGGATCAGTCAAGCGTGGCTCACAGGCCAAGTTTCCTTTGCAATCACAGAAAGGAGGCACAAATGCATTGTACCTCTTTTTTTTTTTAATTTAGATATAAAGAACAAAGGCACAGTAATTTAAAAAAAAAAAAACCACCGTGAAATCACAAGCTACACTTTAACCTGCAGCTAAAAAATTTCTTGAATAATTCAGAAATCTCAAAAAGGCAGGTTTTGAAAGTATAATAAAAAGCTTTTCAAGCAGATTTATGTAATTAAATGGGTGTCAACAAGAACAGTTTCAGACAAGCCATACACAAATCCACTTCTCATCTTACTGGGATGTCACCTTTTTTGAGGGGCTGCTGAAGGGGAGGGGAGGAGTGGGCAGAAGGGAGACATTTACTACTTCTTCATTCATTCAGCTTAAATCCAGGGAAGGCAATGAATCAAATCCACATTTTCTTGTAAATAAGTACATGTACTTAGTAAGAACCTGCAGGAGCTCAGGTCCATTGGCTCTGCAAGTCCCCAACAGCAGTACAACACACTCTAAAATGCCTAAAACATCGCAAAAACATTCCAGAGTGGAGTTTATTCTTCAAAACTATTCTTTTTACCAATTCGCTATCACCAGAGTTTCCTGAATTATTTCATGCTTACCTCATTGACCCAAACAGCGTGGGGAAATGGTTTTGTGTTAAGTCAGAGCGACCCAGTGATGCCTTGCTGGTTGGGTATCTTGTTAAACGCTTCACACCAGTAATGAGCTTTCCAAATTTGAGCAAAAACTACTTTATTACCTGACAGTATCATCCACAGGACCAAAACACTTAAAATTCTATATGAATGCACATATACAAGAGTGTGTGTGTATAGACAATGAATAGATTAATTACAGAAGTAATAACAATGATACATAAGAAACATTTCCTACCAATTTTGGTCCTTATTTTGGAAAAACCCTATAGCGCAGGAGTGAAAAAAAGAGCCCAGTTTGAGTGGCTGCATTTTCTACAGCTCTAAAAATATTCTGTTCCACCTCACCAGTACCCAAAGCTAAAAATAGCCACGCAATCTTTCTGCAGTAAAATACCTCTTGCTGCCTTGAGAAAAAGCCAGTCTCTAAATTTCCATTCAAGAATAGATATCTTATAATCTTTAATGAGTCTTATGGCTGAGGTGGGGATGCTTTCTTGATGTAAGTGCACCTGACCATCACACCACCAATATACTGAAGTTAATCTTTGCCATCTATCATCACCAAGTGCAGCTAATTACATAGGGAAGACAATATATTACTTTCCAATACAGAAAGGCACTCGGACTAAAATTAAACTTGCACTTTACACTGCAGTAATTACCTAAGTTCAGGCCACGAGAAATTGGCCAATTATCAATGATTTCCAATAATAACATGTTTATTTCCAAAGGTAAAAATACTAATGTTAAATAAGAGTATTGGGAATACAGCAAATTTTTGCTACCTGCTGTACGATAAACAAGAGATGTCTGATTGGTTATTCTCTAACCTAATACAGGACATAATTTTCATCAGTTGAATTTGTCAACATATTAACCAGATAAAACTAAACATTGTAGAAGTTGTCAACTCAACACATAAATCATTCTTGCTTATATTCCCCAGATAGGTAAAATACCTCATTTTGTTGCAGCACAGGCATTTTGCTTTTTCTTTTAAACAACAGAAGCCATTGTAACAATTTATGTTCAATCCTCTTTCAAATAGCAGTGCTGAAAATTTAATACACTGCCTCCAAGCTAGACGAAAATTACTGCATCTAGATTAAGGCACAGAAAATGTTTACCTTTTAGAAAAATAAAAAAAAAGGTAAAATTCAGACAGGCTTTGAATTGTGTTCAACCGCAGCAGAAGCCAGGAAATCCGTAACACAAAGCTACATGCACAAAGCTCCTCACAATGTAGTTTGTCCAAAACCCTCTTGTAGCAATCCTGAAGAGGGTCCATTTAATCCAACTGCTTTCGGAGGCCAGACCAAACGCCCACGAACGGGAACACTGACACACCTGTACATAAGCAGGGGCATTGGATGGGATGGTCTTTCAAGATCCCTTCCAATCCCTGATATTCTCTGATTCTGTGATAAGCGGGAACTGAGCAGCTCCACAGGAAAGAAACAGCGAGAGGATACCCTTCATGGGGGACCTACAACAGCTCGAGATGTATCATTAGCCCTTTTAAAACCACCACAATTTATGAAGTTCCTGGGTAAGGCCAAGTGTTTATACATAAACACTTCCTTTCTATTAACCACAACCTCTCAGCCCCGAGCTCCTGCCATCTTCTGCAATCCAAACCACTGCCCACCATAGCCTTCGCTTCCTGCCACCCGCCGAAGGAGTCTGCGGTGTGCAGCGTGGGGACTGTCCCAGGGAGACCCCTCCTCGGAGAGCCACCCCCTCCCCTGGAAGGCAGGAAAAGCTCTTGCCAAGCGCTAGAGCCACGTCAGAGCGGGCCAAAGCTGGACCCTCCGTTGCCCCCCAAGGGACTGAGCTCTCCTCCGGCACCCAGAGAAGTCCCGCGTTCCCCTGCCTGTCCCGTCCCCTCCTCGCTGTGACATCTCGGTTGCTTCATTTCAATCACTTGTCACAATGGATGTTGCGTAACCTTATCGTTTCAAAGCACTTCAGAACCTACTCAAAGGGAAGCATTTTAGTAAACACAGAAATCATTCTCGCCTTGACAGCAGTGACCAGCTCTTAACCCATTTCCATGGGTTACAACTGCACTGCGCTCACAAATACACTGAATTACCCTCAAGTGACAATGCCACGTTCTTCAGCTTAAACCAGATGAGAAACTGAACCCCGGTTCTGGTCAGTCTGCTCCATTTGTCTCTTAAAACCATTTTTAGATTCTGTTTGACTTAAGCTTTTAACAGTTAATACTCAGAAGGACCAGGCTGGGGGTGGAACCGGGGGTGGGAAAGGCAGGGAGTAAAAAGCCACAAAAGGAACTTGTTTGAAATAGTGCCTGAATTTATATATGAAAATAGCCTGGAAATACTCCAAGGACTACAATTAATTCATAAGCATTACGCACTTTATAACTCTCTATAATACGTTGTATAAACAGAATAGATCAGCTGGAAACTGTGCCATTGGACTGATATTTATATTGGATTTTTTTTTATTATTATTCAGTCATGTATTAGAGCATTTCTGAGCCACAAGGATTTCTGAAGACCTACAGTAAGTATTAAGGGACAATTTCATGCCAGCCTTCAGTGCCAGAACTCTCTGCCCTCCCAACCTACCTCTGGGGAGTAAATACCCATCAACCCAGCTCTCTTCTCACCGCTGCCCTGGCCCTACAGATCCAGTTCCATCATTTAACCAAAGGGAAGGACCATCAAAGGATCCTCCATACTCAAGTCACTTGATTTCTTTAGACACCAAAATATACATCCCAGAACTCAACTCCTGCCACTCAGGCTTGAACATCTTAGCTTCTCTTCTAAGAGCAGCCCACAGCAGTTGCTGCCACATCCCTACACAGGGTATCCTACATCTGGTGCATTTTCATTCTCATCAAGAAAGTAGGAAGTTTTAGAAGCCTAACAGGAAAGGCAAAAATTTAAGCTTAAAGTTCATGATTAGATAAGAGAGTTCCTAGTAAACTCTCCACCAGGATTAGCATAACCCGTATCATTTTTTCTCTAAGAGCCATCATAAAGGGAGATTAAAGTATCTTTACAAGATTCCAAGTTACTGAAGACTTCCAAGTCCCAGCAGTGTTTCCAACAACTTCTAAGTGATCTCAACACCTTGGTTGCAAGAGCAAATCTTAAAAAAATACGTATTGCAATAGCAGAGGTTCCTCTCTCATGATACGTGAGCATCACTTCTAGGCCCCAAGCTCTCCAAACACTTAAAGGGACTCAGCGATACCACTCCAAGCATAGATTGGTTCACTGATTACTAATGGAGTACTCACATGCTTTGAGTCAACCACGTGGTTTGCTGTAATTCCTTCTAAAAGCTTTAATTAGAATCATAGAATATCCTGAGTTGGAAGGGACTGAGCCCAACTCCTCATCAAATTACCAATTATCCAGAAGATACCCTAATGTGATCATGGGAAGCCAAGCTGCTTCCTAGATCCGTTCACATCAGAGCAGCAGTGTCTGAAAACACCCATATCCTGTAAGGTCCTGGAATTTGGGTGATCTCAGTTCTACACAAGGAGATTGAGCAATCGGCTGAAGTGAACAATCATAAATTATACTCCTTTTCTTGTAGCACAAGAGCTGCCCGGTTGGTTAAAGCTCTCAAAACAAACAGCCTCTAGACTATGGAAAAATTCTCTCTACGAGAACTTGAGGTGTACCGCATGCAAATACATGTTGAAACCAAAAAAAGAAACTTAAGTGCACTGTAATTCTAGTTGAGCTACAGCACATGAACAGGACAGAGCTAATATTTCGGAGTTATTCTTGCACAACTGAACACTGTAGAGCCGGAAGTCAGAAAGCTCAAGCCCGAGCTGAGAATATCGTATTTTGTCAAACTTCCTCCCACAAAGTACATTTAAAAAAATAACAAACACAGAAGACAGTAAAGTGTGACTTTCGTACAAACGGTGACACTGACTGCCCAGAGCGGCAGATCAGCTTGCTGATATACCAGAGAGAGAAATACTTGCCAAACAAAACTTCTACAGTTTCCAACCTAGGTTTCTAAGTGCACCGAATTGTTTAATTGTTTAGTAGCTGTACCTTGAACTACAGTCACCCTAAAGATTTTAGCCCCATCCGTTGCAAGACCTGCCTTCAAGAAGGCAGCACGTCCAAGGAACCACGATCAATCACGGGTGAAAAGACAATTCCAAGGCAAATGCACGTCCGAAGCACCGACGCCGGTTAATCAGCACAGAACTCGAGGGGAGAAATTCTGCTTCTTGGGGAAACCCACTTGTCAAGAGTCCACAGATTAAGAAATTAAACTGAGACCTAAGCAAATGAAGACAAACCTCAGCAGAGCCACTGGGAGCTCCTTTCACCCAATGGAGCACAGTCTGGCGGGCAGCGAACAACATTTCTGTACGGGATACTCTGACTCCCCAAAACCGCCTGATCTTTTCTCTCCTCCTTCCCAGGAAGGTGAGACCTGCAGGTAAAAGTTCTGGTTTCCTCAGCTCAGATCTGAGTTGCAGTGTTGTGTTCCTCTGCAAATGAACTGTGGGGTGATCACCCATATGCCATGCAGACAGCTTTTAACAGAGTTAAGAGTTCACAGCCTCTTTAATCCTTTATGCTGAAAAGAAAAGGTTAATTTCCCCTTATAGGTAAGTAAAGACCCGTAACCTAGTTAAAACATTTTTTGGAACAACTACAGAGCTAAAGCAATTAGGAACGTTGTAACAAGAAGTATTTTTAAGATGATGTTTAACTATCTAATGTCTCTTCCATAATAATCTGGCAGAATTTTGGGACTCGTTACTCATCTCATCGTAAACACGCTTCACCGCACAAAAGAGATTTTTATCTGTGTGTTAGAAGTCACTTTTAGAAAATTGGCCCTACGCTTAAAAAACAACCAATTAGCAGTGTCTGTACACTGGGGGCTGAAAATTGGGGAAAATTAAGTGATGGCTGCATCTTCAGTTTTAGAAACTAACAACCAAAATTCTCCTATTTAAAGGAGTGCTAGTCAAAAAACAACACAGAAGTCACAATAATAAGGCAACTTTCATAAATTCCATCAGGGCCAAACTGGATAGCTTTTTCTTCCAAAAAAGAAAAAAAAAAAAAAAAGATAAAGCAAAGAAAAAACCCACCAAGTCATATAATCACATCAGATCGTGGTTAACCATGGGGCAGAGTGCTCAGACCTCTCACTGGCACTACAACAGCTCAGGGCACGGACTCACCCACCAACAGACATTTTCGGAATATAGAGCATTCCCAGTTGGTCTGTACCCAAAAAGCATCCAATATAGATGCTTCCTCAATTTTGCCATGAGGATGACTAATAAAATTTGACAGCTCCGCTGAACATGGACAGAAATCAGATAAACAAGCCCACTGACAGCCTTCCTGGGTGTAAAGAAAACACTGTCACCCGCCAAGAGCACAACTGTGACTGTCACTATCAGCCACAGGGCTCAAAAGAGTGAGGCAGGTACTTGAAACACCGGGAAGGAAGGGAGAGACTCTGCTCCCTACACAGAGTAACAGCAGGGGAAGAGTCCCACCGTCAGCAGGGCCTGGCTGGGTGCTGTTTTCAGTTCTTCAAAGGAGAGCAGGTTGGGGTAGCACAGGCTGAGGTTACGAGCTCAACTAGCCAGGCGAGTCCGCCCCTCCGCAACCACCCTGCTCAGTGCTGCGAGTCATACGGCTCCTGTAAGCCAGAGGTTAAAAAACCACAACAAAAAACCCCAAAAAGGTAGCCAACTGCCACCTAACCCTGTCACCCACGCTCTAGGAAAGCTCCTCAACTGCTGCTGGCAAGAAGGGGACTGGTGGGTAAAGCCCTACGTTTCCCCCCTCGCCATGAATCCAGCCCAGTGAGCAGTCGGCATGTGGGTTTTAATCGCTGTTCAGAGCTACACGTTAAGGAAGCAAGTATAAGAAGGTAACATCCATTTCCTCCTTTTGTTCTTGACATTAAAAATAATAGTTAGCAAATTTAATTTCCTTATCTGTTATTCACATTAGTTTGTGTACTACCCACCTACGTAAAATATTTGGGTACAGAATGCATGTTCAAGTGCCCTGCTGCGCAACTCCCTTCCCCAAGGCTTTGTCAAATTACTGTTTTCCAAAATAATAATCACATCTTGATGGGACAGAAGACTACTATAGCAAACCTTCCAAGCCATTTCACCTTGGCTTAGGAAAGACCAGGGAGAATGACATCCAAAGATGTGCTCTGCCCAACTTTTACACAGACCCTGTCATTTCAGAAGAATCTAGAGATCCCCAAATCCCTGGAGTTCACACTCATTTCTCTCTCTCACACACACATATTTTTTTCTATTCCAGTAGGCTCCATTTTAAGCAGGGCGATAATTATTCAAAAAACCCACATCAGGTCACCAGTTCATTCTTGTGGTGGAGGGAAACAGAGTAAATCCGAAAGTTTCTTATCCCTGCTCCTGAGGAATCTGCTGGGAAAAAGCAAGCCGGAGATGCTGAAACGCTGGCCAAACGCCAAGGAGAAGTTCTGAGTGTTTGCAATATGCATCTGCCATTAGAAAACAAAGCCAGGCAACCTAGAAATTTGACATTTGAGGGAACCCACGTTGTTTGCAGCAGTGAGAAGGATGCCCAAACCATTTGGGACAAATATTCAACAAACCGTTTAAGACTGTTTTTAGTTAAAAGAGTATCAGTAACTGTATAAATGGAGAGAATTAATAAAAGTCTGCTCTATACTTACATTTAAAACTCCTAAGCTGTGTGCACAATTGCTCCAAGTTGTTTTGAAAGCGTGTAAAGCTGCATATCACTGCTTATTAATCCAATATGCTTTTTTGTTAACATATCCATATTTATCACTCTAAAATACCTTCATGACATTTAGAGTAGGCAATTTTATGATCTGTAGCAACTTTACTTTCCACTACAAGAGGAAACAACCAACCATTTCTCATCTGTACAGACACCAAGGCTCTCTCTTTCCCCAAAAGCACAAGACAAAAGAAAAAAAAAGCTTTTTAATATTATTGCTTTGGTCAAACAGAAAGACACCAGAGGATACACATACAAAACAAAAACTCCAAATAAACCCTTAATTTAACTGAAAGGCCAGAGATTGCTTAAAAGGGTATCTGGTTGGAATTTCATCCACTTCCATTTTCTTGCTCTGCTGCTCAGAGTCCACAAATGGGGGGAAAAAACCCATCCTATTGTGTCTGAGCTCCTCAAGCAGTAAGACATGACAGAGCATGAATTATGATCTCTTCATCTGGGGCCGGTTTGTCAGACATGGAGCTGACAGCAAAGTCTTCTGACCACATCTAGGAATAAATGCATACCATAATTCCCGCATCGGAATGTCTTATTGAAATTATAGCATTATTTTTAAGTACTTATAATGTAAAAGTGATGAGACACATATTGAGTACCTAATTATCCTGTACCGCCAGCATTGCCTGGAATGCTTATTAATCAATTAGGTTTTAGATTAAAGCTAAATAGATACAGTATATCTCTTAAAAGAATACCTGAATGAGAAGATAAAACTATTAAAAACTACCTGGTTTTCCCCCAATCTCTCAGTTGTAACAGTTTAAAATTTTGCAAACAACTACACAAGGTACTTCAGAAGTTTGCAGACCACCACCACTCACATCATCAGGCCTCCTACATCCCCGTAGTTGTTAACATCAAGTACCTGCTGGTTTTTATTTACAAGTGACTTCACCAAGGACAGGTTTCTTCACCCACCACCTCCCCTATCTGCTCTCACAAATCTCCTCCTTCTCCCAGCTATTCTCACGGCGAATCTTTTCCAGGGTCTTAAGACAGAAGTAGGTTCCAAGGTGGAAAGAGCCCCTCCACAAATCAACAGGACTATTGGATTTAAGCGGTGTTTAAGGGTATTCAAAGTTAACCATGCTGTTAAGTGTTATCTGGAGTCAGAGCCAGGAAAAAATAAAAATTACACATTGTTATATAATGCATTACTTATCTATGATTTATAAATCAAGCAATTTCTAGCTTAATACAACAGACAGTTTAAAGCAAAGTAGCCACAACTGGGAAAGAACCCCAAATCTTCTTACACCCGGGTGTTCAGGCTGTAATGGATCGCAGTGAATACCTGGCCTGGCTTTCTCTCCCAGCACAGGCAAGAAGATTTTGTGGGCCTGATGGATTCAGGGGTATTTTTATTTTGGTTAGGGTTGTTTTGTTTTGGTTTTTTAAATAATTACATTCTATGGTTTATAAGAACTACTGAAACCAGGCAGGTTTTTTCCTTTTTCTAATGTTTAGTTTGTTTCTTGTCATACTCACCCCTTAAATATAACGGATCTTTGAACCATATTTAGTGGCTCAGCTAAAACAACTAATGAGTGTTACGTAAGATGTCTCTCCATGTAGAACAATCTGTTCCAAAAGTTACCAAAAATAGCAATTCTCTAAACACTGCTGTGATGCAATATTTAACCAGTTACTGCATTAGCAGCTGAATTCATTCATTAGTTTTGGGGTTTTTTTGGGAAAGAGGCTTAAAATGTTATTACAACATTTGCAACCTTACCTAGGCTGGTAGGTTTTATCAGCTCATCCAACAAGTCATAAAAAGGTAATTTCTGAAGTTTTATGTCAGGATGGACAGGGTGGAGCGCAGATGTGAGATGGGGGAGTTCCAGTTCATGTTTAGGTCCCAGAAGCGAAACGGGAAGCAACGGTGAGGGGGCAGGGTGGCCATCGTAACTGAGCTGTGGAATGGTAGACGGAGACAAAGCTGTTGGCATGGAGCTCGAGTGTACGCTGGAGATAGATAAGTCTGCAGGTGTCATGATTTTCTGAGGGAACCTTCGCCTATAGAGTTCTTTGATTTTCATTTGGACAGCAGGGCTGCAGCCAGCCTTTAACAAATGCAGTGCTTTTGTGAGAAGTTCGTGTTTTCGTCCGTGCTTGTTCCTCCCCGCGTAACCCAGAAGTACTTGCAGTTCAGAAACTCTAAGGCTCATAACCATTTGCTTAAAAGAAACAAAACAAAAAATTAGTATTCAAGTTACATCATCTTAAACACTAACATTAGAATGTGGCTTAATCCCATTTAAGCATACAGTTTTTAAAGGCACACCACCACCGCTCTTCCCCGCTGATTATCAGAGCTATAATGCAGAACAGTACTTGTTCACAGACACGTTTATCTACTTAGAAAGTCTGTAACGAGCAATTTTTAAATGGTTTTCCATTTGCTATACACAACTCAGGGCAGTGATGCTGGGGAAAAAAAAAAATCAAAACAAACAAACCCAAACAACTAAGGAAAGGACAAGTTGCCAGTACAAAATAATGTTTGTAAATACATTTATTTTCTATTCTCTGTTCTGCTAACGTTTATAACATTAACAGGTTCTTTTAGCATCCAGCTAGATGAATAAAGGGTCATACTTGGACAATATCCAACCCCCCAGTACTTGCACTTAAAAGCTCTCCCAGTCCTTAACTCTGGATCCCTACTTCAAGTCCCTCCTTCGCTTTTTGCCACGCAGCAGAACTAATCCACACAGGTTCAAAGGAAAGGAGATAAATGACTGGTGTTAAAAGGAGAAAGAGAGAGAGAAATTATAATCCAATTTGTGTGCCACCCCCTACAATCACTGCTGAGTTAAAGGAAACTTTTCCCAGTTCCATTTCCTCCCTTCTGGCATCAAAGCTGCACATTCTGGTTTAGATGGGAGAGCTGGGCTTTGCCTTCTATTAATTACCATCTTCATTTACACGGTCTTTTACCGTCCTCACAATATGGTCTGATGAATCAAACTGGTAAAAACTTGTAAACTGTTTCACTTCTTCAGGAACCGAGAAAAAGACTCCACACAACAGTGAAATCAGCCATCGCCTGCACACACCAAGTACTTCCCCACTGGGCAAGCAGGAGCCAGAAAGTCAAATTAGTAGCTCAGGTTGTTTGAAAACTTTCAGTGCTTGATGTGGGCTCGTTCCCCCTCACCAGGCCTGTGACACCAACTGAAATGATATTCCTGCAGAATTTTAGATTCCCTGCTAAATCACAAGGAAGTACAATGCCACAGCTGGCTATCTGGATCCTCTGGACGAAACCACTAAATATCCTGAATATTTCATAGTCGATTCCAAAAGAAAAAACCAAGAATAATATTTGAAGTGTATGTGTGGGATTAAACCCAGCTAATTCAGCGTGTCAGGGTTCTGCAATCACCCGGTGACCCATCCTCTCTAGTTCTTCAAATTATGCGAAATACACACACATTACTCGAGTTATTTTGACATTAATTCTTAAACCTAAAGTGCTAATCTTAGAAAGTGTGCTATCCCCAGAGAAACCAGCCTCAACCTCCTATCAGTTCCTCAAACCTCCAGCACCTGCAAGAGATCTCCAACACACAGGTGTCCACAAGAGGTATTTCCCTATTCTGAAATAGGTCGTGTTATTTAAAAAGCCCTGAATTAGATGATTCATGTATTTAATGATGGTTGTACCCAGATAGATTTAACTAAATTTGCCCTAAAATTTCTGCTCTGTTGAACCACACCAACAGACCTGGGTAACCTCGCTGCAGACTACCACAAACACTTCCCCTGGGACAGGAGTTTTCTGGCATATATTTCTGTGAATACCCGGAGAACCTACTTCACACTTTCAACTGTCATGGAGCAACTAATGAGAACAGACGAGGTACTTTGCAAGAAACAGAGATGTCTTAAAAGAATAGGCATTTCAGTTACAATCTGAAGTGTTGACAGCTGAAAAGAAAGTGAAACAAATAGATTTGCAACATGGAAAATCACTATTTATAATGCTTTACAAACATTTCTTCAACAGAATGAGTAGTTACAGCTGAAGGGTTTAATGTCTGCTACCAGCACCATTAAAAGTCGCTTCCTGAACAGCCAGAACCTCTCAGAGCTTCACTCTGGTCCTGGTTTGGAATAAACTTGTAGACCTAGCCTGCAAACCCCACAGAGGATTAGGAAATAATTGAAATAATAAGTTCCTGCTACGTGTTGCATATTTGCCATTTATTAAAGGAGTAGGTGAGTTAGAAATAAGCAGACAGAAAGCAGGGTCCATCACGTAGCCAGACCCACGAACCAAAACCACTAAAATTCCCCCAGTCTTCCCAATCCCGGTGCATTCATAGAATCACACGATAGTTCAGGCTGGAAGGGACATTAAAGCCTCCCCCAGTGCCACTCCCTGCCATCCCCTGGGCAGGGACACCTCCCACCAGACCAGGTTGCTCCAAGCCCCCTCCAACCTGGCCTTGAACCCCTCCAGGGATGGGGCAGCCACAGCTTCTCATTCATAACATTCCTTACAAAGGACAATAACAATTTTATTTGCCATGTTAAGGGCACTAACAGATACATCGATTGAAAACACAAACATGGAAAAAACCAGCAATAAAGGTCTGTGGGTTTATTACAGCTCCATGCTCCACCAACAAACCTTTCTTCCACAAATAAGAAGAGGCACTGCCTTAAAACGACCCCCACACACATGTATCCATAGTTTTTGCTGGTGGATGGTGTCAGTCAGTGGCACGGGGAAGCAGAGCCCGACAGACAACCCCTGCTGGCAAAAGTCTCAGTGAAAATTCCTCTCCCCTCCTCCAACTGAGCTGTGTTTTATTTGAGGACACAACCCAGCTACACCAGGAGAAATGCCACTGCCCGGACCCAACGCTACGAGCCCCTGGCCCGTGTCACACCGGTTCCCTAATCTTAGAACAGGCAGGATAATTATAGCAGGGAAACAAACCCAGTGCTGTCAAACACAAAATACGCAAAAAAAGCTGGAATTTATAATTATTTTTTTCCTGTCACGTCTCACCTCGTCATAACTCAAACCCCTCACTGCTGTAGTTACACCAACAGAGCTGAAGGGCAAAGACACAAAGCGTTTTGCTTCAGGAAATCTTGCTTTTTTCTTTTTTTTTCCCCTCCCTGTTGCCTGGAGTAGTAAGAAGATCACTCCCAGCAGAAGAGCTGTGTCTACAGCAAGCTACAAAACCCACCACGAAGAGCCTGTCTCCGAACAACAGCAAATGCCCCCAACACAAATCACTGCCCCTACCCATTGGCCAAATGTTTGGGTTTTTTCTTTCTGACACAGAAGAAAGTAACAAAATACCCCACAACAAATATAAAACCAACCGAAAAAGAAAGTATATAGACAGTGGCCAAGTAGAGACTGAAGGATAGCTTGCAAAGTGCAATTACAGGTAACTAGGTGTTTAGTTATGTGTTCGAGTACAGGTAAATCCATGTGCCTGAAACACCACACCAGTGCACAAGAAATTGATGCTTTTTAGCTAAGAAAAGGTTGAGATACTTGCTGCTTGCCTGACTTCGGTGTGAGAAACACAGCGAGTTGACTGCAAGCCAGTTTCAGAGACAGCAAATCCCAGTACCAAGCACTTTAGGTGTTCTGGGGATGTGGATTTTGGTAGCTGTTGTATCTAAGCGATATCTAAAATTCAGAGAGAGGGCGAGGACAGTAGAAAAATTGTTCCAAGTGTTAAGAGTATGAACAAGCTTTATAGAAACTCGACTTATCTCAGTTTAACAGGGAGTATTTCTGTTCTGACTCACCGTGAAGACCTTCGCAGAGTTTAGAAGGTAACTCCTGTCTATAAACATACATCTGACATTTCCTGCTTGACAACACAACACAAACACAGGTTCCTCCACAAAAGCTGCGTTAGTCATGGGGATTGCCTGGCTCGTTCTGTAACACCCCCTTCCTCAGCCCACATCCCCTCACCCAAGCTTTGTGACCATCCCCCAGCCTTCCCAAAGCCATCGGGGCATTTCACTGCCTTCAGACAAGTCACCTAATTGTTATCTGTCACGCAGGAGGTCTATGGAAGCAAAGAGGCCGGTTTATTTTCCCACCTCCCCATTGCTTGTTTCCAAATCTGAGCTGCTTTTCTCTTGCCAGATTGTCTGAACTCAACGCTTTGATGCAGTTCATTCTGCGGCTGCATGAGCATTCCCCCATTTCTGCACGTTGAGGAAACGCTCCCCCAGCAACTCATCTGGAAGCAAGGATATCTCCTGCTCCACACCTACTTCAGATAACCCATGAGAGGTTTGGAAGAAAATAGCTTAAGGAGGCAAAAGCAACCCACGGGCAGCATCCAACGTCATCCACCTACGTCTCTCCTGTGACTATCAATAGGAAAGGATGCTCTGCCTACAGCTTGCTCTTTCAAAAAGGTTGATATACTTTTATAAAAGCTAAGAGTTATGAAAATTAAGTCCCCCAAACCAAATAGACACTAATGAGGTAGAGGAGGAACCAGGGCTTTCTCCAAGACATCCACAATGGGACTATGAAATAAAAAGCATCAGGCTGCTTAGTACACACTGCAACATCAGGGCATGTTTTGTAGCCCCTGACTCACCAAGTTCTCTCAAACAAGCACATCTGGTTGGAGAAACGTGTCTATGCCACACAACGGGACCATTTTGCTTTGTGAATGCTGGCTGGGCATTCAGAGTAAACACATTTTACCAGGAACCTTAGCTTGTAACACAACAGCCAACATTAAGAGTCATTTACTTTGATTTCTCTCAGAGATAAATCCTTATTTTTTAAAGAATGGTTTTCCAGACAAGCCCAGTCATTCTGCCCATCAAGGAAGGACACCCAGCCCTGGAAGCTGCTCTGGCTACAGAAGTCCAATTGTTACCACAGGTTAACTGGTCAGACCAAAGAAAATTGCTTTCAAGAAACTGGATCTTGTCTCACTGATCTATGAAGGTTGGGAATTAACTTTAAAAATAAATGGAATCTAAGTATAAGTGCCTCTGGATAAGAAATTCCTTTGATAATTCTGTGTGGCTGGTCTCACCGGCCCGTGATGCAGAGAAGTACTACTAAGAAGACAAGTGAATTCAGGCAGAGAACATTATTTCTAGACTGGAAAATACACGGGGGCTAAAACACTGGTTTGAAATGCAGGAAGGTGAGCTCTAAGTCCCGCTGCCCAAGAAAAGATCAGCTACAGGTTATCTGCTGAGATCCAACACCACAGATGGTGAGCCTTCGAGCTTTCTTTTCCCATTTTTTAAAGGGAGGGACTTGTCTGAGAGGTAAAAGTCAGGCAGTGACGGACTTATTTCTTTTTAAATAAATTGAGCAGTGCCCATCCGAAAGCATGATGAAAAATACTGAAAATTTATCACAAATACCAGCACCACCAGATACTGTCTTCAAAGCAGCACACTCACCCAGCAGTGACAGCATCAACAATCTGATGGATGCTTTCTAGAAAGGGTATTTGTACATCTCCAATAATCAGCCCTGGGATCTATCTGGAGAATTTAACAAGTTATTTCCGGATGTTTACGATAACTAGAAGCTGTGAATAAGCTCCAAAACACATTCAAAAGATCTGCCAGCGCAACAAGAAGCTTTTGGCTGGGCACCACGCCGCACTTTGCGCCTAAAGCTATGCAACAGGTCCTCCACGATTCTCTGACCATTAACACAAAAGTTAAAGGGGGAAAAAAAGGGAAAAAAATCACCTTAAACAGTGGGAAGACGACGGGAGAAGAGTAGTAGAAAAGGAGAAGATTAAAAATATATATATATCAGCAAATTGGAGGTCACCCATTTATAATCAGCAATGGAAGACAGTGACAGTAAATTTCTTCTAGCCCCCACACCGAGACCCTGAACAGCACTTTCGGCCCCAGAGCCCGGAGGGATCAGCTCCGGCTGCGGTTTGTGTGGACAATTCACACTGGCAAAGCTTCGACGCTGTTCTCAAGGACAACGCGAAGGGAAACATCTCCCTTGTGAAACAAGGAAACTACTGACTGACTACACAATGCACTTCCAAAAGACAGATTTTTTTTAAAAAAAAAAATCAAATCAAAATTGTCCTTTTCTTTTTTCTAATAAAAGCAAGTAGGAAGCATTGGATTAGTATGGAAACGGTTTTGAATTCATCTCAGTGTGCCTTCAACACCCAGCTGTAAAAATACAGGAGTGTTCCTGCATGCTATGGCCAGGCTCTTTAACCCCTGATGTAAATCTCCTGGAGAAGAAAGCTCTCCCTGAGCTACACGAGCTCTCTACAGTCACACAGACTAAACTCTTGGGTTCTTAGACATCTAAGGTTTGTGAAAATGGGAGATTATGACAGTAAAAAAAATAAAATATATATATATATTCCCATCTTTTATGAAGGCACACTGCCTCGTCCTAAATTCTATCTGCAAGGCTCACACAAGGAAGCTATCAAGGCTCAACCATAAAAATTGAAATCAGTCTACTGAAAACCTGCAAGAGGGAGTGAAACGACCGATTCATGGAAGCTCAAGCGCCTGGATGACAGGCTGTAACTTCCTGCGTTTGTCTCATGCAACCAAAACACTCAAAGGTTGAAGTCACCGTAATTCAAAACGGAGGGGAGGCAACAGCACTGAAGAACAGTCATAAATATGCAACACGCTACAACCTTTAAGGAGGCTCTTGGTTTCCCTAATGAAAAACTCAGCTGTCTCCTGGCTGCGATACGTACGAGGTTTTGGCAGCACTAGAAGAATAGGTACGAACCAACGGCAGGTACAAATATTATTTGCCTTTTGTTACACACATGAGGAGATATTTCTTAACCAAAGAAACCCCATGTTTACACAGTATCAGTGCTCATAAAGGACATTTCACCACTGTATGACCAAATCTATGCATTCGTCTAACCGTCAGCAAAAATGGATTTTAATCCATTAGAAATGCAGCAAAACAATGATGTCCGTAGGTGGCAAATGCCAAAAATCACTTGGGCTGACCTACTGTTGGTATCTCCACAGACATGGGCTTCCTTAAGGTCAAACACCATATTCTTGGTTTTCCCGAGGTAACCTATTTCTTCCCACGCCAGCAGAGAAAGCACACTAAGTCATCGGGTGCTATTTACTTTAGCATGCTCACAAACAAAGTATTTCCTCACAAATCTGAAAATATAAGCATTATGACCTTTGAACAAACCTACCCAAATGATGGAAGTTCAGATTCGAGCAGCTGGTAACACCAGGAATCTCTGGCAGCGAAAAGATCACCCTAAAACCCATAGGAATCCCATCCAAAGGGCTTCTGGACAGGGGCTCCCATAACCTACTGTGTCACCCACGTGCACCCACTTCATCTAACAACTTACCAAGTACAACCACTGAACTCTTAATTCTACAGATCATACATTACAAGGAGTATTCTTCTTACCTGCTCTTGGCAAACCCTGACTGCTTACATGTATCGTGCTGAAAAACCTTGACTACCCTCAAATTTAGTAAGTTCCAGGAAGGTCAGAGCACTTCTGTGTCTACACGAACGTGGATAAATCTAAGCTCTCCTTCCAGCCCACAGTTCAGAGGTCTCCATCTAATCCTCCACCAGCAACGAGACCAACTTCTTGGAGATGTCTGTCGCTCACCGGAGACAAGAAAATCCCGTGATAAAAGTGACAAAATTCACTGGAGAGTGAAAGGATTGCAAAAGCAAACAGTAAGACAGCTCCAGCCCCACTGAACCGCCTGCAGTAACAACAGCCGGGCAGAGTTTGGAATTTTTCATATAATCCCCACGTGTTAAAAGTTGTCTTATGTATTTTGCAGATGCCTGTGGTATTTTGCTGTGCTATCACACAAGTGAAACACATTCTAAAAGCCTTGATGCATATAGCCTGGAGAAGGCAGGGACTGCTCCCCTAGACCTCCACGGCATCCCTTTTCCTAGAGGTTTTTTTCCTTCAGGAAGACTCAGACTGTGTGCCCACAGAATGCCATTTCTGTGCTGGAACACTTGAATCTGTGGGATTTTGTAATATTTCTATTATTTTTTTTTTACATGATGGATTACAAACCACACTCCCTGGCTGCACATTAGCGCTGCCCCGGCAGAGAAGCGGGGTGGGCAGCTGGGGCAGGGACTTGCTCAAACCATAAAAGCCAGATTCGTTGGAGAAAGTCTGGCAAGACTTTAGTCACATCTAAATTGTATTTGATTTAAAGTCACATTTTTTTCTTAATCCATAAGAAAAGTTTTACCATTCTCAAGAGATATTAGCCACTAGGTGCACTATATTATTACTCGTGGTATTAAATAAGGTTGCTGACAGGGCAGTAATCTTCATTTCTCTTCTTGAAGACTCAAGGTTTTTTTCATCCACACTCAAACTTAATTGTCCCTAGTGTATTTACCTTTGCAGTTGGGAATTATTTTTACAGAGTTATGCGCTAGCATGATTTTCATGGCAAGTAATTGCTAGAAATATTAGTTTGGACAATCTCTGGATACAAACCACTGTGCCTCTCTAGAGACAAACAGCTTACACCTACGGCTCATAACGAAGACAATTATTTTCAGCTATTTGGGAGAGGGTCATTGCCAGACAAATTTACTTTTTATTAAGGATGTTCTTATCCTTAACTAAGCCTTTCAACTGGCTGACAGAAGAGCTAATTCCTATGCAATAAGCTTCAGCAGCGCCCAAGCCAGCCGCAGACACAGCTGCCCAGAGAGACCGCAAAAAAACCCAGTATGTCCTATTAGCATCCCTCTAACAAACAACACAAAAAGGTCTACATGGGTATAATCAAATTGTAACAACTTACACAGCGTTCAATAGTAGTCTGAAAGCTTCTCTCTTTGTACAACAGAGGAAAAATAAATTAGGAAGAAGAATTCTCAGCTTCTGGAAGCCATACGGGTCACGAACACACATTTGTTCTCCCCCTCCCCCAGTGTTTTTGAAGAAGAAACCACATACCTTTTAAAATACACAATTAAAACAGAAAAACAACAGTTACATAAATTGTTTTACTTATTTGGGATCTACACATAGGCAGTCTACTAAATGAGCATCCTTTTAGCTATTTTATTTTTCAACAGAACACTGGAGAGTGAAGCTCTAGTTACTTTCTAAATATCTAAAATACCTGCATAAAACACATGGAGCTTTCGGAAGTGAATTTTGGAGGAAAGCTGGAGAAGAATGTACCTGGAATTCTATGAATGCACTCACATTGCAACACGGATAAAGAGCCAGCTTCCACGAGCAGCTCACAGAACCTCTTACCAGCAAGACGTACAACCATTTCAAAGCCTACATTCTTCCACCCAGTGTTGATGTTTGCTTGCAATAGTTATTTAAACCTCTCCTGCATCACCAGATATTATTTCTTTGTATATATTAGCCAACTTATGCATCACTTGATTAAAACAAATTATTGCCATCCTAAATGCATGCTTTCCTCCAAGATTTAAAAAAAAAAAAAACCTTTATTTCCGTACATTTCAGAACTGCAAAGTGGTCTGTTCTCCACATGCCAAAAGTTACCAGCAAATGCTGAAGCGTTAGTTGTCCACTCCAAACAAACAAACTTTTGCTATTTAGTTAGTTTCTAATGAGATAACACTTCAGGATATGAAATTACACAGTCAAATGTACCCAAAACACTTCCACATAATCTAACAACTTTTTTCAAATCAGCTAGAGTAAAGACTGGGGAGGAAGGAAAAGCAGAAGGAAGCAAGAAGAACAGGAAACTTAAGCCATAAGATAAAGCATCAGGTATGGGAAATACTCAATTTATCATCAAAATATTTCCCTTTCCAAAAGAAGAAACGGAAGAGAAATTAAATAAATCTGCTGACAACAAATACCTATGAAATGCACTGGCCAAATACCCTATTCCTTTCTAATTCTGGTCCTCTGAGAGTAATAATTTATTACTACTAACAATTAGTCTTAATTGTTATCACAGAAATAAACAATGGAGCCAAAAGTTCCCACTGTGTCAATAAGCTGAAGACAAATATTCCATCAAGCAGTTGTACTGGCACCTGTATAGTCTTAAAAAAAAAAAAAGAAAAAGAAAGAACTAGTCATTCTGCACATAATTTATTTCGTAAGGTCTTCAAATTCACGTTTAAAAATCACATCAGGAAGCTGAACTACACACTCCTTTTTAAGTAGTCATGGAATCACAGAATGGTTAGAGTTGGAAGGGACCTTAAAGACCATTGAGTTCCAACCCCATATCGCAGTAAGTCATCATGACTAATTAAAAGCTTGAACAATACAAAGAGACTTCACCCTGAAACAGTTGATCGAAGTTTTCTTCTCTCTGCTGGCTTAGCCCTAGTCCCTCCTAGAGAAAGCTACTGAATATTGTCTGTTTAAGCATCACCATTTATCTGGAAGCCACTTCTCTTCACATATTTTACCCATCAATAGTGCAGTGGCCATAAACAAAAGGATGTAAGAGAGGTAAGGGTTGGGGGAAAGTAATACCTTTTACTATATTTAAACACCTTGCACATCTGAAATGTTTTTCAACCGTATCAGTTGGTCTAAGATGAATTATTAACCCTTTATATTTTATAGAAGCACCTTCCTGTGAACCAATGGGTTCAGGTTTTTAGGCACCAGCCTGAGGAAATAACATCCACATGTTTACATGACTTTTCTAGTCCATGACCACTTTCACCAAAAAATAACTGCATATGAAACTCAAAGTTACTCAGCACAAAGTAGACAAAAGTGGAGAATAATCTAAATTTCTCCTGTGTTTTTCTCATTAGGTAGCTGATGATTCCAGAGAGGAACGTGGGCATCGCTACAGGGAGCTCTTCACGCAGCCACAGTCACATAACCAGATTTGCAGGGAACTAGCAGACCAGACGACCTTGGGAGGTCCCTTCAAACCTCCGAGTTTGTGGATTAAGAGTGTTTTTCAGAACTGAAGGAGAAGCAAAAGAAGCGAGTCAAGAACTACAAATAAGATATAGGACGTATCTGTTTCTACAGTCACTCCAAAAAGACAAAGAGTTTTAAAATTCACAGTGTAAACCTCAGAAACATGAGCAGAGGTGGAGAGGAAGGCGTCAACCTGGGAATGGTTCAGGGGTGGAATATGGCTACCCATGACTATCCCAGGAACACACAGGGCTATGCAACCAGACCAGAACACCACCTTGGAAAATCACTCTGACCCATCCTAGCTCATTTTCTCTCTCCACAAGGTATCTACAACAGAGAGTAGCCACGTAACTGCAAAGTGGCAGCAAGAAACCACCCATGAAACACATGCGGCCACCCAGTAACACAAGAAAAGTCAGTTTTTCAAACTCTGAAGAGCTCTGTCTGTCACGGCACAATAGGAAACACAAATTATAGGTCTATCTATAGACCAGCTACATGGACACAAAGGGCTAATTTATTCCTAACTGTATAGATGCATTAAAAAAAATGTAATTATGCATTACGTACAATAATGCGACATAGAATTAATATTTACATCACATACTGAGACAGAATAATTTTAAAGTGAATAAAAATATTATAGAGAAGAAATCAGTAGCTGGGTTAAAAAAAAAATTATAAAAGAAAACCCACCCTCATACGTCACTTGTCCAAACCCAGGTGAAAATACTGGCAGTGAGAAGCTCATCTCCCGTTTCAAAAAAAATCTTAATATGTTCAGGACTCAACCTAGTTCCCACCAAGAGGGATTCAGGATCCCGGGTCAGTCAAGTTAATGAGACACGGATGACTTCTTTGGCTGCTACTCACGGCACTAAGGCATCAGTAAGACTGTCAAGAATCAGAGTGATTTCATTCCAAGCACCAGCGCGGCTTGGAAAGAGAGCAACGGGGCAGCAGCGGTGCCAAAGCCTGAATGCGTATCCTGGGGAAGACATCTAAAAGAGACATGGGGACAAAGAAAGGGAAAGCAGGAAGCTCAGTTTTTCATATCACCCACAACGACTGGCTTCTTCCCGCTATGTAAAAATGCAGAAAGATGATGGAATAATAGGGGAGGAAGCAGACCTTCCTGCTTTTCTTCAGCGTTCAAAAGAGGATGAAGAAAACAGTTTCAAATGACAACGCACAGCCAGAGACAGGCTGGGAAGATGCATCTTTAGGCAAAGACTAAATTCCTGACAAAGCTGATCCTAACCCCATAATCTGACTTTGGGCCACCCTCTCCTTCCACCTTCCAGTGCCGTCCGTGTAGTTTTACACATATTAGCTGCACCTTGTTACCTGTAGGCTCAAAGACAAGCACACAGTGCTTAAGAACCCCTTAGTTTGCAATGATTAATCACTGGACAAAGCATTCAACAGTGCACCAGAAAGCTAAGAGTATATTCTTTCTGCAGAATTTTCCTGGCCCACATATAGCACGGACAAGGCCTACAGAAACGTTTCTTTCCCAGTCACCCTGGCGTACGTTAAGGAGAGATAATCAGGATGCCTGCTCAGTGGGAAGAGATATCTCATTTCCCAGTGCCATCAATCTGACACACTGTCCCCCTCCCCACCACCTCGTCCTTCAAGCACTCTGTATTTCTTAGAATCAAAGTAAGACTGAATCCAGTCTATTCACACAGTAACCTCCGGCCTGCATGGAAACAAACCGCTTGATGGAAGGAAGGCGTTTTTTCTATAAGCCAAGTTTCAGCCACACCTATGATTTAAAATACATGAAAACTATTGCAAGTGAACTCCAAAAATGATACTGCATTTAACTTGGATTCAGCCACAAGAACAACCAGAACTGACAGAGCTGCCCAAGAAAACTTTGATAGCGAAGTTAAAGCTTCCCAGGAAATCCCAACCAAGTGAAAACAGAAAACGTGCAGTGTCTCTGCAGATACAAACCCCTCCTTTACTCTTCCCACCCTGGAATAAGCTGCCTCCCCCCCCACTGATGGGGCAGAGGGAGGATGCTGCTCCAGTCACTGCTCCTTTTCATCTTTACTGACCAAACTACTGCCCCACCTCATTAACCGCACTCATCCAAATCCCACTCTGAATAGGAATTTGCATATATACAAGCCTTTTGCAACTCATTAAGGTCATCTGAATGACTCTCACATGTTCTTGAATGTATACTCTGCCTCCTTTTTTACATATATGGGCCAAAGGCAAGGGGAGGGGAGAGAAAAAAAGATTATTTAGGTTCTCGTGAAAAAGCAAAGCCTTTTCTGGGTTTCAGCCCAGCTTTTCAGTATGAAGTGTCTACACCCTTTTGCCTCCTCCTACACTCAACAAGGTAATGTATAGCTCGTACTTCCAGCTAAGGATGTTGTAAACATCGTACTACTTCACACCCTTGCTCAGCCTCTCATTCAAAAGCAAAGGACAGTCCATGACTGAGGAATCAAGACATCAGTCATCCAAGGTCTGAGAGAGAACCCATGCAGTTCATCAACTAATACTTGGCTCAAGCCTTTTACTAAGATATGTGAACGCACTCCGAAAAACAAAGGCATATTTTTAAAAAACTTTTCTAGTGAACTGAACATAGGAAACAAGTTTCAGCACATCTCTGCTTCCCCTTAAAACAGCTTGGCACCTCCTCAGAGTTCTACATATGTTTAAAAACACCAGAATAGTACAGGTCAAAGGAAACTATGAACATCCACTTGCACACACAAGCTGGGTATTCTTACAGCATTAATAATATTTTTTTTTAAATAAAACAGGCCATAGATCTTTAGCTGGCTATTCAAAGTTCTTTTATTACCAATGTGTCCGAGTTGTTCCAAGACCAAACAATAAGGGAAGGTCACGCGTGGAGTTCTGCAAGGGCCTACGCTGGCACATGAAGCTTAACCTATTCATTAATGACCTAGAAAACAAAGTGATCATAGTATTATAGAATCATAAAATGGTTAGAGTTGGAAAGGACCTTAAAGATCACGCAGTTCCAACCCCCCTGCCCTGGGCAGGGACACTTCCCACCAGACCAGGTTGCTCAAAGCTCCATCCAGCCTGACCATCCCAGGGATGGGGCTTCCACAATTTCCCTGGGCAACCTACTCCAGCGTCTCACCACCCTCACACCAAAGAATTTCTTTCTAGTATCTAACCTAAATCTCTTCTCTTTCAATTTAAAACCGTTACCCCTCATCTTATCACTACAGTCCCTGACAAAGAGTCCCTCCCCAGCTCCCCTGTAGCTCCCTTCAGGTACTGGAAGGCTGCTCTAAGGTCTCCCTGGAGCCTTCAAGCTGAACAACCTCAACTGTCCTCATAGGAGAGGGGCTCCATCCCTCTGATCATCTTTGTGGCCCTCCGCTGGACCCGTTCCAACAGGTCCATGTCCTTCCTGTGCTGAGGACTCCAAAGCTGGACACAGTGCTCCAGGTGGGGTGACAAAGTTGCTGAGATATGACGTGGTTATAAGGACAAAGGCAACCTGAAGAATCACTTAAAGACCTCAGAGACAGAGCAATTCAAATGGACATAAATGTAAAGTGATGCCTCCGGGGGGGAAAAGCAGCCCAGACAGACCTGGCTCTACCCATGAAGCGACGGGCTCTGGGATGACCTTTCCTACATCAGAGCAAGCTCTCGGGCCCAAGATAAACACACATCAGCTCAGCAGCAAACACATAAATCATTGTTAGAAATCATTAAAAAAAGGAATAGAGAGCAAACAAGAAATCGTTATATGCACTGTATAAATCCCTCGCTTGCCCAGATCTCAAAGCACAGGTGGTATCATCTTGGAAAAGAAAAAGACAGATTAGAAGTAGGAAAGTTTCACAGAACTATGACAGAAATCCAGCACATTTCTCCTAATTATGAAATAGCAAAACCTAAAATTTTTCAACCTAGAAAATAGAGAACGTGGGTTCAGATACAACAGCCTTCTATGAAGCCATGAAGAACACAAGGAGAGTGGACAGGGATCAGCTGACCAGTCTCTTCCATTCCAAAATGGAGTGACCAGTGGATGAAGCTGGCTGGAACCAGGCTCAGAACAAGATGAGAACCAAGCAGCCGACAACAGAAATCCCAAGCAAAATGCTGAGAGCAAAAGAAGTTTATAGCAGTTCAAGAGGAACACGACAGGCACTTGGAAAATAGATTTATTATGGCTTGTCCAGCTAGTACCCCCATCGTGTTCAGAGGACTGAGCTGGAAATAGCTGAAAACCTGCAAGATATTACAGTTTATTTCTTACATTTTGTCCTGTTTTCACTTTTCTCTACACACTTCTGGAAGCTGTAGGGGACAATACCAAACCAGATGGACCCTTGGTCTCAATCAGTAAAGCTACTTCTACATTCTTAAGATTCAGTTTATAACACACGTTTATTTTTAGCCATTTCCTCAGAAACCCAGAGAACACTGTCAAGAGCCTCTAATAAAAATATTACTTCTCAACTGAAAGAGTCAAAGAGGTAGAGGTGGAAATTAACTGAGTGAAAACCTGGGTGTACACCCTTTAGAAAAATATTATTTAAAATCCTCGTAATTCAAACCGACAACGGTTCTGACACTTGATTAAAAAAAAATTGAAGCCCTGCCATCAAGCGGCCTCAGCAGATTCACTGATGAGATAGTGCTAAATCAACACGGAACCTATGAAAAAGAACAGCTTTGTTTCTGTACCACCTACATTTTTCATTTCGGTGCACAGTATTTATAGGTGCACTAACAACTCCATAGATAGCCTGAGTAGAGCTGCCTCTAACAGATTTTTCAATAAACTGAAAATCTACACAAATACTTGGGATTGTTTCAAAGACTCTTATTTTGCACCAGGGAAACGAGATACCACATCTGCACAGAAGTGAGATCATTTTGTCAAGGGAGTCTCAAGAAACAATATGAGGAATGAACGTATCAGAAAACAATTCTCATCCACACAACTTTTTACGACACAGTCCTGCAGCTCAGTTTACAGATTTTACCTGAACAAAACACATTATCCCTATTGTATTTGGCCTCTGCATGTATCTGCCTTTTAAAAAAATAAGTAACAGCGAGCGGCACCTACGCTAAACTGCCAAGCTAAACTTTGTTCATTACTATTTCCATCCCATATTCTATTTTGTGTGCTAACTAATCGTGTTTTCCATTGAAAAGCTGACCAGGGAGGCCTTATTAAATCCAGACTCTACTCTACAAAGATGGCAGGAGGAATATCTTGCAGAAGACTGTAATTGAAGGTAAGCAAGAAGTTTCAGCTCTGAATGATTCTCAACCAACTCTCTTACTTCGTGGGACAGTAAATTTCTTCATGAAGCGAAAGTGAGGTACCTGCTAGCACAGCAAACAAGCCAAGATGCTCCTCAAGAAATAAGATACTTTCTCAGGAGGAAGCTCTGGCACCATCACATGCCAAACAAGCTGGAGGAACCTCACATGGTCTGCTACACCAACCAGACCACAAATATGAGGAAGGGCCAAGATTAGACTAGACCAATAAGGTGTTTCTCAGGACGACCAGTCGAACTGCAGAGATACACACAAAGCCAATTTTAACCCCAGAAGCAATTAGGGATAAAGTGCTTTGCTAAACTCTGCCTTTTGGCTCAGCTGCCCAACTGCTCCCCTCTGTGAGCCTCAAGAACAGAGGAACAGCATCGAGCAAACACACGGGCACAAGGGCCAAGGCTGAAATCGGATGGACCTAAGGCATCCCCCTGCAAACCACCCCCCTAAAAATGCTGCAGCCAACAGATCCTACGGCTGCTCAGAAATGAGCTGTAGAGTATGGAAAGGTAGAGCCCTACTGCTGGGCAGCTTGAGTATCTGCCCAGTGGAAGAACCACTGTAAATACAAACCCCTACAGAGCTTCAACATAAAATTCTAGAGGACCTAAAGGGCTCTGCAGTTTTATACTGTCTTCTCTTTGGAAGAGAACTTTTAGGGTTTTTTTTGCTGTTGTTTTTATCTGGGTTTTTTTAGTATAAAACTAACTTAGAAAACCAGGCGTCTAATCTCAGCTCCACCCAAAGATTACAGCTTAACTCCTGCCCAATACAAACTTCTGAGAACATTTATCACATGTTTGCACACTGGAATGGCTGTAGCCACAAAAGATGCATCTTCAGGAAGTGAAAGCAATGCTGCAACCAAGCTGTAAGGAAACCCAGCCCAGTTCTCCATCTGCTTTATAACCACGTACTTAATAGGAGAGGAGGAAAGAGTGAGAGAACTTAGTATACCAATGTCCAAAAGCAACAAGAAGGCTATTGAGCCTCCCCATGAAGAGATGCCCCCCTACTGCCTGTCAGCATCTCCCTTCAGAAGGTTCACCGCCTTCCAAATCTCATTCTTTTTGAAGCAACCCCCACCTCTTCCAGCAATACCAGTGGACAGTCTCGGGAACTAGTTTTGCACATTTCTGAGGATGTTAAGGATTTTGTCATACATTGCTACTAACAGAAATCCACAGCAGTAAAAAAATCCTCAAGAACTACAGCTGCAGTGTAGAATCATCTGCCCAAATCCCATCCCCAAACAAGCTGCTGGTATCTCATAGTCAAAGATGTGAGGAACAGCAAGATGATCTGGCAAGAGGCTGGGGGAACGGGGCTCACTCAGCCTGGTGAAGAGAAGGCTTTGGTGGAACCTAATGGCAGCCTTCCAACATGTAAATGAGGTCACCAAGAAAACGGAGCCTTGATCTTCACAGAGGTACACAGCAGAAGGGTGCAAGACAACACACACAAGCTGAAATAAGAGGTTCAGGCTGGATATAAGAAACACAAAACTGTTTTCCCCGTCAGAACACTTAAGCAGTGGAAAAGGTTGCCCACAGAGTTTGTGCAGTGTCCCATCTTGGAGGTTTTAAAGACCAGACTGGATAAAGACCCAAGTAACCTGTTCTGACCTCACAGCTAATCCTGCCTTGAGCAGGAGGCTGGACTGGAGATTTCCCAAAGTCTCTTCCAACCAAGATTACCAAATTATCTATGGTCAGGACAAAGGGAGCAACTAGATGTCAAACTGAAAATAACACCAAGGAAAGCTAACAGGAGAGTCCTACTGAACTCTTGGTTGGAAGAATTCAGCCCAACAAATCAGAGTAGGGCTGGAAACTGGGGAAAAAGTACTCTTAGTATGTATTACAAACATGCAAGTCATAGGGAAGAAAATATCTACAAAGGGGATGCTTCACAGCTTACTATTTTGGAAAAGTTGTTGGCTGTGTATCAGCCCCAAAGCAGAGTAGAGACAGAAACTCCCCCTTTCTTACTCTCTCCTGCTGTTAGACGTACTTCTCAGATGGAAACTAAGGACTGGAGCATCACCATGCAGTCCTAGCAGAAGCAGAGAGGAGGCAGAACACGTTTATCAGCATGTACCCAGAAAGCTTATTACCATTTCCTAAACAGAGTAAGGCAAGTTTACTGCAGAGCAATCTTCAGAGACGCACATGAAGTGAGTAACACTTACCTTTCTGTCCTCTGTGCAAAATAAACTTTAACATACCCACAGTCTTTGCTCTGCTGCAGAGCCTAGGACTCTATCCTTACTAAACACTGGCTTTCAAAGGCTCCTGTTCCTTCTCCATTAATTATCATGTCACTACCTATATAAATCTCTTGTATATCATCTCCTACAGACATGAAGGTCAAGCTTTGGTTGACCTTTGGTCTAATTGTATACTAGCTTTTCACTTCTTTGTTCCACATGTTCTAGACAAGACCCGTAATACCCACCTTCTGCCAATTCCTACTCTTTCTAAGCCTTGGAATACACTCTTTGCTTACAGAGCACTCAGGTATCCCTCCAGTTTAGGCTAAGGGATGGGCTATAACAGCAGAGACACAGCAGTACATCTATAGCCATCCGTAATCCCAACAGGAGAATAAGATTAAGCGAACTGCTGACAAACTCCTGGATCAATACGGCTGCAACAGACAGAGAAGTCTCAGCAAAACAGTAAGAAAATAAAGGACAATGGAAAGGTCTGTACAACAGCACCCAGAGAACAACAGTGTAATGTCACCTGCTTTAATTTGGTTCTGGCTATGGCAAATTTAGAAGTTCTGAACAAGGTTAGATAAACTAACATCTCCCATCCCCATCCTCAACTCCATAGATTCTCACTTCCACAGTTTTAACATCTTCTACTTTTTGGGGTAGCTCCAAAGCTTCTAATTCACTTTGAAGTAGCCACATTTTAGGGCAGTGACTAGTTGTTCAAAACAGCTTTGACAGCTTTGATTAAAATTACAGAAACAAGCACCCTTTTGTAAGCTACTGGAGCACCTTTCTTCTCCCCTCCCCTCCCCATTAACTATCAAAAGAATCTACTTTTAAGGCAGGCATTCATTTTCTTGATCAGACTACCATTGAAGGTACTACAGGCAATTTTTGCATGATAAAATCCAATCATCTTCACTTTAAAAAGCCCAAACCAACACTCGTAGCATTTTTTGTTTGGCCTGCACAGAGTTGAAATAGTGACAGAGCAATGAGACAATCAATACCTGAGCTCGATCGAGAGGATTTCTAAATTCAGCTGCCCAGGCATGTGTCACAGCAGTCACCCACACAATACATTTCCCCTTGTCTCCCCCCCCTGCTTAAGAACAGGACAAACATTTCTCTGTGATTCTTGCAGGCACCTTTGTGTGTTAACCAGAGATTAAGTTCCTACTTAGAGAGGACAGCACAAGCTGAGGCAGCTGCACTGCAAAAGACACACAAGGTATAGCCCGACAAGTTTTTAATGTAAAAAAAATACGTTTGCATTCTTCACTGAAATTGTGGCTTTCAGAAGGCTTTTACTCCTCTTTATGGAGGGGGATAAAGCTGAACCTTCCATTAGAAGGGCACCTGTGACATCCTTCAAAGCAAAAGTTTCTAAAGTAGAAGCAGAGCAGCAAAAGCAAACAGCCATTTCTGAGACAAGGTTTGTAGGTAGAATTCTTTCCTTGTGGACCCAAAGGGCCAAACACCAGTATCACCGCGCAAGAGAAAAGTCACATGAGGTCCAATCCCATTTCCCAGCCACAAGTCCTCTGGGACATGGGTGATACCAAGCCCCTACAAAGTTACCCTTTTGAGAAGTTATTCACAGCAAAAAAAGTACCATTACTTCAAATTAAAGAATTTCCTCAGAGACTGATGAACCCCAATCTCCCTGATGGAGCCCATCAGCGAACTAACTCTGGGGTTCAGCTCCAAACCAGCTCCTAAGCATTGCCACAACCAACCAGGATTACGAGAGGCGCTCGGAGGGTGGGAGCGGGCTGGAGGTATCTCAGGACAATTACGGGGAGCTCTCGAGTCTCAAGTGTTTGGAAGTTCTGCTTTGTTTTTCATTATAATGGCACTGAAGAGAGAAAGACATCAGATGTTGACTCCTGCAAGAAGGGATTACAGGCACTAAAACCCACCCTGCCAAACGCATTAGCCACAGGTCTGCACTTATCTTTGTGCTCTGTACGAATGCAGGTCAGAGCATAAACCATACCAGTCATATACATCCCTATAAATAACATCAGTACCTGAAGTTAAGTACCTTAACTGTCTACACCTGCCTTCATGAGATGCTTTTAAATATTTCTCTTCTGTGTCTCATCCATAAACATTCTTATCAATGGCCAAGCAGACCTGAGCCCTTCCCCTCCCTGGGGTAACACTTTTATTCTCACAGCATAAAGCTAAACAAGATGCAACTTCTACCTGTTCCACATCTTCTAAGCCTTTCAACTGTAACTTCTAAATACCTTTATAACTAAAAGAGAAATAGTTAATTCGTTAAAAATAACTACTATGAACTACTTAAATAAAGGTTCTTACACCTTTCTTCCTTCTCACAAGTGGCCATAAGAAAGAATTTCACACCCACAGGCCTACAGATAAGCCCAGGATGTCCCCTAACCTTGTCAGGGGTTTATACCAGAAGTGTGCTGACACTCAATTTACGTGTACACTCTATGCAATCTGGTTTTTACCACCAATAAAGAAGAGTTATGGACTGGGGCTTTGACAGTTAAGCAGTGATGCACAACTGCCAATTTTATTCATCTTAGAGCTGAAATGCCAGTGCTGAAAACCAAAAGATTTAAAAAAAAAAAAAAAAAAAAAACCAAACAAAACCAAACACCACCCTA
Source organism: Nycticryphes semicollaris (assembly GCA_013400055.1). Taxonomy (NCBI): domain Eukaryota; kingdom Metazoa; phylum Chordata; class Aves; order Charadriiformes; family Rostratulidae; genus Nycticryphes; species Nycticryphes semicollaris. Next base: position 169,888 of record VXBJ01002370.1, read on the forward strand.
GACCAAAATATAGTTAAAAATACAATGATACTGACATACATGAAATTACAGGCATGAAAATAACGTAAACCATGGGCTCAGATAACAATGAGAAGTGGATTATATTGACTTTAATCACAGAAACACACAACCCCAGCAACTTATAAAAGGATTAAGCAAAAATAGCTCATAATACAGAAGAGCAAAATTCTAATTGAACGCTGAAATAGGTAGCTTATGCTTATTAGCATTGACGATGCAATTTAACACAACGGTGTTTCCGTACCAGAGATCCATTTGTCACTACCACCTGGAAGTCCTGCTACTTGCCTCCCCTCCTCCCTCCAAAAAATGCTTCACTCTATTTAGGGGAGAGGGTATTTCCCAACTGAGTATTTTTAAATGGTTTGTTTTCATCACCATTGTGTGGAAATGCTATTATGAATTTTCATTCAAACTCTTGGCTCACTTTTTTTTTTTTTTTAAAGTATAAATTGTGTCTAACAAGAAACACACCAGGGATCTCTTCAATCCCCAAAGGCACTTTCTTAAAAGGAGAGAGAACAAAGGAGAAAACCTCCCAGCATGTGCTTTCCAAACCAGCTTCTTAGGACAGTATCAAGAATGACAATACTAGAACATAAGCTTTTCTTTTTTCATTCTTTGATCCATGTATAATTGAATTGATTATTGCAAACTGTGTAATGATTTCCAAAAGACTTGAGTAGAAGGCAAAGATCACAACAATCTAATAACCAATTTAAAGAGATGTAAGAAATATTGAAGGAAAGATTTAATCACTCAAGTATACTCCTTCCAATTAGAAAGAGCTTTAAATAGCTTACCTTGAGATAAATTAGAGTCTGTACGCAATTATACAGGAATAGTAATTAAGATCAGGAAAATTCACATATGCCTCAGCCTATAGAGCCAGGGAGGGAATCCACGGAAGAACAGACTTTTCAGTTACCTTGTTTCATCAACAGAAATGAAAACACACTGGTTCAAATTCTCCAAACCTTTGAGAGTACCAGGGAATTCAGTAACCTTGCAAGTACGGGATCTGAAAAGTGTGTTTGATCTTATCTGGTTAATTTTATTTTTTTTTTCCAGCAGGACAAACATTCTCAAATGGGGCAGGAGACTGAAATGCTCTGGCTCGGGGTAAGAAAATACATTACAGGAAACGCTGTTTCATGATTTAGAACTCCGTGAAAAACTATGGCAAGTAGGAAAATGACCACTGTTTTTCTGGAGGAAGCAAGATCTTTTAATTTCACTCTGTGTCACATCACATTTCCCAGTTTACACGTGTGTACGTCACCCACATGCAAACCCACGGTTCTTGACACAGGATGGCAAGAGAGTTTCAGAAACTTGACTTTTTCTGACAAACTTTATCTGGCAAGACAGATAAGTTACTGTGCAACCATCACATTTGATTTTAGTTTTTAAAGGTCACTCATTCTGAAATCAATGCCATTTGCTAATTAATCAGAGGAGAAATGTGGAAAGATTTTACCTAAGAAAATTAAAGTGGTTAAAGGAATTCACTGCTTATTCTTCAAATAGCAGAATCTTAATCACAAACTCTCCCTTCTTTACGGCTCCTTTCAACTTCCAAAAANAAAAAATACAAAAAAAAAAAAAAAAAAAGAGAAAGCATTTCAAAGCACGTTTTCTGGGGAGGTACTTCTGCTTAAAAACACCCACTGCACCCAAGTACGATAGAACAGCTTTCCATTACCCACATTTTTCCAAGGAGCACTCACCTCGTCTAGTACCTGATAACCCAGCTCTATTTCTTTTGAAAAAACGGTGTGTGACAGCTACAACTCTAAGCAGAAATTTTATGCCCATTTGTTTTTCCCTCTCCTTCCTGACAGAGAGGCCGCACCCACACACCTCTTTTTCTTTGTACAGTCTTAAAAAAAAAAAAGTATTGAAGTCTTCAAA